>JAODAL010055114.1:0-24184 GCA_025379985.1 Phyllomedusa bahiana
CCAGGTCGCTCCCCTGACGCGATTGCTGCGGTGGCAGCCGAGTTATAGCTGGTACAGAATCGTAAGGCAGGCTCATAGTTGGGGACAGGCAGAAGGTCAGGACAGGCAGGAAGGTCAGGGCAGGCGGCAGAGGTTCGTGGTCAGGAGACGAAGGCAAACAGTACGGTACACGGAAGATCAGAACAAGACTTCAGGAAACGCTTTCTCTATAGGCAAAGGCACTAAAGATCCGGCAGGGAGTGGGCGGAAGCGCCCAGGTAATATAGAGGCAGTACCCGGTAATTAGCCAATTACCGGCGCGCTGGCCCTTTAAATCTCACAGAAGTGGCGCGCACGCGCCCTAAAGCACGGGGACGCGTGCCGAGCAGCAGGAGACTGCTGACAGACTGGGGCGCGGCCGGGTGAGTACCGGTGCAGCGGCGGCATTCGCCCCAGTAGCGGGAGCACCGACAGAGCTGCGACGGCGCCCGCGGCCCTAGTTGCGGGCTGCGGTGCCGTTTGCAACAGTACCCCCCACTTAACAACCCTCTTCTTCCTGGCCTGGAGGAACTTATGCACCAACTCACGGTCCAGGATGTTGTCCTCCGGCTCCCATGATCTTTCTTCAGGCCCAAACTCCTTCCAATCAATAAGGAAATTCTGCTTTCCCCAGATGGTCTTCACATCCAGGATTTCTTTTACAGTGAAGATGTTGGTGGACTCCACTTTGGAAGATGGAGGAGCAATCCTCTGGGAAAAGCGGTTCAGGACCACAGGTTTCAACAAGGAGACATGGAGGGAGTTGGGAATACGCATGGTGGGTGGGAGTCAGAGTTTATAGGCAGCCGGGTTGATGTGACTGAATACTTCAAATGGTCCTACATAACGGGGACCCAGTTTGTAAGTGGGGACCTTGACCCGGATATATCTGGCCGAAAGCCACACCTTGTCGCCAGGGGAAAAAACTGGGGAGGGTCTTCTATTTTTGTCCGCTTGGACCTTCATGCGTGCGGACACATGCTGCAGAGACTGGCGCATCTGATTCCAAATGGTCAGCATATCTCGGACCAAAGTATCCGCTACTGGCACCTCAGACGGAGAAGACAATGGTAACAGGGGGCAGGGATGCTGGCCATACACAACAAAAAACGGAGAGGTACCAGTGGACTCCGAATCCAGGGAGTTATATGAAAACTGTGCCCAAGGAAGTAAACTGGCCCAGTCATCCTGTCGGGCCGAGACAAAGTGCCACAAATAGCCCCCCAAGATCTGATTGATTCTCTCCACTTTTCTGTTCGTCTGCAGGTGGTAGGCCGAGGAGAAAGTCAGTTTCGACCTCAAACGAGAGCAGAGAGCCCGCCAGAACCCACGACAACCCGAATTTGACCTCCCCTATCCGAGCCAATATGCGGGGAAGTCTGTGTAGACGGGAATATTGGAGGAAAAACTGGCTGGCCACTGTGAGCAGATTGATAGACCTGGCAAGGTTAATAAAGTGCGTCATCTCTTCAAAACAACGTTCCCAGACCACCCAGATGACCGTGTATGTCCCGTGAGGTAGGAAGATCCGGGAGGAAGTCTATCGCCACATGAGACAAGGGTTCCTGTGATGGGCAAGAGTGAGGAGCAAACCTCGGTTTGGGCGATGGGTCTTGAAAAGTGCACAAGTAACGCAGGACTTCACAAATAACCTCGATTGTCCCTCAAAAGCTCCGCCAGCCAGTAAAAACAGAGAAAATAGAAGAACGATATGCGTGATCCTGGGAGACGCGTACCAGCAGAGAAACAGAGTCCCCATATCAAAATCTCCTTGTCGGAGCGCAGTGACGTACGTAAGTCTACCCCTGAGCACCTTTCGAAGAATCCATCGGAGCGTGCAGAGATCATATAAAGCTCTGTGGAAAATATATATCTGGTGACACGACCACCCCCCCCAATCACTCGAATGAGCCACAGATAGCGCATCGGCCCCAGACTGTTCTACTCTGCCGGTATCGAAAATGTATCTGGAATTCAAACTGTGAGAAGATAAAGGGAACCACCTGGCTTATGTGGATTGAGAGCGTTGGGCCGTATTGGAGGTACTGAAAAGATTTTTAGGCAAGTAAATGGTGATGGGATACTGACACCCTCCAGGCGATAAAGGGCCAAGATCCTCTGGCCAGCTGACAGCCAGCAACTCCCAATCCCTGATGGTGTAAATTCATCCCGGACAGTGACCATCTTGCCCTTAGGATCTCTGTATCTGCGTGTAGAAATGCACCTCCCCGATCGAGGAGCATCCACCTCCAGAAATGAATCGGCTTCTCGTATCAGGAGTCTGTCAGAAGGGCAAACTGGAGGCGCATGCTGCCTTAATCTGTACAAATGCCCTATATACGGCCACTTGCGGGCCACTGCCTAGGGTTGGAGCTATTTCTAGTAAAGTGCAAGTACTAGGCGCAACAAAGTAGAGTAGTGTGCAGAATAACTGTCGAATTAAAAAAAGGGGTTTAATCAAATTTATGAGAAGCCCAGGAAGCCTGTATGGCTCGTAGAACCCACCGGCCTATGCCACTGCAAAAACGGGCCGACAGCTTTGTCAGAACCATCTGAAACCCTCGCGGTCGCTGAGATGACATAACCCAAGGAACGGGAGGCTGGTCTGGGTGAGAAAACAAATTCACCTTATTTTGCATACAGTTGCTTTGAGTCACTAGCAGATCCAACACCATGTTGTACATGGGATCAACGAGTCTCAAATCAGAAGAAAAATACCAAGAATGTCATCTGGAAAGAACCACGACACCAGTATAAAATCCTGGAAGAAATAAATTAAAAGACGAATTCTTGGAAGACTGCTGGCGTTGTGCATAGACGGAAGGGCATGACTATGTACTTAAAGTGACCAATTCCCGTGTGTTAAAAGCTCTCATCCCCGCTCTTGAAATAGCGGATGAGGTGTGTATGGCTCCTCGCAAGTCAAATTTTGAAAAAATCTTTGATCCCACGAAGCCAGTCGAAATAGTTCTGGTCAAATGGCAGAGGGATTAGCGTCTTGCGCACAGTGATTTATTAATTCCCGTATAATCGTATACAGGCCACAGGCGAGAAATCCTTCTTCTGCACAAAGAAAAAAAAATCCCTGCCCCGCCGGAGAAGGAGGACTTCCGTATGAAGCCCTTCTGGTGGTTTTCCGAATGTAGGTCAACAAGAGCATGGGTTTTCCCGCACCGACAGTGGGTAGACCCTGCCCCTGGGAGGAACTGGTTTCCTGGCATAATGTCAATCACGCAGTCGTAGGCGATGAGGCGAAGGGTCTCGGCCTGCATCTCAGAGACCGGATGCATATCCCGGATTTCCGTGGGCAACCTGGCATAGGCTGGAGGGACCGGATTGGGAAGAAGCGGAGTGCACCAGGCGTGGTGCCACTAGGCAAAGGTTCGGCAGTCAAGGACTCCAGCTGCACCGACCTTCCGCCTGTTCATCCAATTGAGCGTAGGGGCATGGTGCGGCAGCCACGGAAGCCCCAACAGGATCTCTGAGGAAGATAAACACCACGTAGAAGGAGACTTCTCCTTGTCGCAATGAACTGCCCACATTTTGAGAACACTGACTTTTGTCCTGTACTGCATGGCGTCTCCAAGAGCTCCCTGTGACCAAGGATATCACCTACCGGCTTCTCCATCTAACCACAGGAAGCTGATACCGGTACACACCCAGGCGGCATGGATAAAATACCCTGCGGATCCCGGAGCTGAGGAAAGCAGACCTGGAATACAAGTCCCTAGTTCAGTCCCACCAGCATAGGAAGCACAGAAGGACGAGTTTCTCACCGTTTAGGGTTCTCCCCCACATGGCCTAGATGCCGGATTTTTCCCGGATGTTGTGGCGAAGCGGACAGCTCCTCCGCAAATGATATTCCGTGCAGGCAACAGTACAAGCATACTTTTCAGCACGCCCACGGGAATAACCTACCTGTTCACATGTGGGCCTAATCCCCTGTATGGGCTCTCTCTTCCCCAACGGTAAATGAAGCGGTAGTGGAGTCCTCTGGAACACACGGGAGCCAGGTGTGGCAGAACGGCGGAGTTACGCCAGGTCACAATCTTGGTGAATCTCTTCTTGCCTCTCATTGAAGCACACGTCAATCGGAGGCCAGAGTGGAATAATTCGCTTAAGATGACGGCAAATCTCTTTTCTGGCAGAAGTCGCCCTTAACCCTGCTGGAAAGAGCCTTTCTTAAAGGTGTGCGCACATGGCTGCGTCATTCCTAGGACAGCTCTGATGCCAGGGTGCGAAAACTGTACAGCACTGAGGATCGCCCTGCGCAGGTTCGAAATTGCCGTCCCCGCAGAAGTATGCTCGGATTGTCTGGCTCCTCGAAGACACTGCTGAATTATGAGAGAAGGCATGCAGGTCCGGCAGTTACCCAGAATCGCGTCTGTCCCATAGGTGTGAACACAAGGCCCAGGGCCTTCCCTAGACAACGAGTCTGACCACAAACCCACTTGGTGAACATTCAGACAGGAAATTGGTCCCCCATTACTCAATATGCATGTAGCACTGGGTGAGGAATGCCCTGCAGAGCTTGGGTTGCCGTCAAATTTTGGCGGGCAGCGACAAATGGAGCTTGGTCCCAACCGGAGTCCGTGTCGTCGCCAGAGCGGGAAGCGGCCATGGAGAGGTGGAGGCTCTGCAGTCGGTGGAGACTGCTGCAACATGGTGGTCAGTTTGATCCAGCAAGGGCCAGTTGCTGAGGACCTGTTATGCAACCAATAAAGCGATAGAGGACCGCTACACATTTAGGCAAGAAGGAACCTAGGCGGGATCATTTGGGGAGGCTGGATCTTACTGTAACGTCCCGTCATAGAATTGTAGCCACTGGACCACCGCAAGCATGGGTGTTTGCGTGGGCGATCACATCAAGAGCCACTCCATTGAGCGGATCTAAGTAGAGCCTGTTTTTCACACCAGAGCCCGCCGCAAAGCGTTATGGACTTGCTGCGGCGGAGTCACCAGGTCTCTACCTCATACAGTATCGACTCTGTCTTGCGGTGGCAGCCGAGGTATAGCGTAGGTACAGAATCGTAAGGCAAGGCTCGTAGTCGGGGACAGCGCAGAAAGGTCCAGGACAGGCAGCATAGGTTCGTGGTTCGAGGACAGGCAGGAAGGTCAGGGCAGAGCGGCAGATGTTCGTTAGTTCAGGAACAAGGCAAACGGTAACGGTACAGCCTGAGATCATCACAAGACTTCAGGAAAACGCTTTCTCTATTGTCAAAGGCACAAAAGAGATCCGCATGGGCATGTGGGCGCAAGCGCCCTGGTACAAAGAGGACGAGTGCCGCTGGTAATTAACCAATTACCGGCGCGCTGGCCCTTTAAATTTCACAGAGCCGGTGCGTGCGCGCCCTAAAGCATGGGGACGCGTGCCGAGCAGCAGGAAACTGCTGACACACTGGAGCGCTGCCGGGTGAGTACCGGCGCGCAGGAGGACGAGTGCGCCCGTCGCCCGACATACCCGTCACTTGTGCACACATCCCATTAGTCGTGGGCACCGCTGAGCAGCGATGGCACGCCGCATCACCGAGTTTGCGCTGCGCGCCATTGCAACAAAATGTAGAAAAAGGAAAAGGAAAATTACTAACGAAAGGGATAACTGATCCATGTTTGTAGGATACCTTGCTCACACAATACCTGCCTTTTCAGCTTTTGTGCATAAATTTTCAATTGAATTGTGATCAAGGGGCTTAGTGAGAATGACCACTCCAAAACATTGACTTGGTTATCCTGTAAGCCACTTTGTAACCAGTTTGGCAGTATGCTTTGGGTCATTGACCTTTTGGAATACCATCTTCTGCCCAAGCTTTAACTTCCTGGCTGATGTCATTGAGATGATGCATCATATTGTACCACATAATCTTCTTCTCATGATGCAATCAATTTTGTGAGTGCAACCAGTCCCCCTGCAGCGAAACAACCCACACAACAATGATGCTGCCAACCCTGGTGTTTTCACAGGTCTTGGTATGTTTAATCCTTTGGCTTCCAGCCTTCCTCCTTTTTTCCTCAAAGGAATGGTCTGTCATGATTGCCAAACATTTCAAATGTTAGTTTCGTCAACCAAAGGATATTTCTCCAAAAAAGCTGCCCCGTATTTGCATTTTCAAACAAAAATCTTGTCCTTTTATTATGTTTCTATCTGGAGTTATGCTCTTTCTTGCCAAGAGTTGGCCTTTCCATCTCCATTTAAATTACAAACCATTTTACTATGGATGATGACACAATTTTACCACCAGCATCTTCTCAAGGTCTTTTGCTTTTGTTCTTGTGTTGATATGCACATATCAGACCAAAGAACATTCATCTCTGAGACACAGAACCTGTATCTTTCATGAGCAGTATGATTGTTGGACATCCCATCTGTTTGAAAACTTGCATATAATTGTTTTGTACAAGATGAACGAGGCACCTTCAGGTATCGGAAATTGGGAACCCCAAAATGAAAAAAACCCTTGCAAGGCCCACAATTCTCTTCCCCAGTATCTTGGGGCCCAAATTTTTAAAACTTCCCCAATAGTTAAAATTAACAGAGGTAGTAGTTTTTTTTGGGGGGGATTAAGGGTTTCACATCCCCCCAAGGGTTTTTTTCTAACTCAGATTTTTCCAAAAAAATCCTTTTAGAAGCCCTTTCCAAAAAACATGGGCAACATCGATTGGGGTTTTCCCCCAAAACGTTTAAAAAAGGGAAGTAATTGTTTTCGGATGTGGTAGTTTGGGTCCCCTGGGGCCACCACAAGCGATGATGTTTTGCCACGCCAGGGAAAAGGAGTCTAATTTTGGGCCCGGGTTTTTTACCAGAGCCCCCCGCAAAGCCGGTTGGACCTTTTTTGCGGGGGATTGCCTTTCCCCCGGGCGCACCCCTGACCCTGACTTGCCCTTTTTGGGGGCACCGAGGTGTTTTTCTTGGTTTCAAAAACCCTGAAGCAGGCTCGTAGTCGGGGACAGGCAGAAGGTCAGGACAGGCGGCAAAGGTTCGTGGTCAAGGACGGAGGCAGAAGTACGTACACAGTAAACGGAACAAGACACTTAGGAACGCTTCCTCTCCAGGACAAGGCACTATCGATTCGGCAAGGTGCTGGGGAAAGGGAGGCAGGGCTAAAATAGGACCGTGCCCGGTGAAAACCAAATCACCGGCGCCTGCCCCTTTTAAAAATTTCCCCGGCAGTGCCGCGCGGCGGCGCACTATGGGCGCGCGTGCCCCCCGGGCCCGGCAGCAGGAGCGCGCGCCAGGACGGACCAGGAGCGTGGACGGGTAAGTGTCCCCGTGACACGCCGGGGTGTCCGTGCCCGAGCATCGGGCCGCGGCACCGGCGCAGCAGGAGTTGCTGCGTTGCGGGTGTGCTGTGCCGACCGACACACAGGGTGCCAGGACACCCGCAACAGTAATCCTAGTGTATTTAAAGTTTAGACTTTGCAGAAAGTCATAAAAATGGCTTTTTTTGTGGAAAATCATGCAGAAAATTCATCCATATATACATGACCTTCTTGGGGCATATTTTTCAAGGCAGTTACACCAAAATTCTGCCGCAATTTGCACCAAAATACTGTCATACATTCTTTACACCACTTTTATCATGCGTTTAGACACTTGTAAGTCTTTCTCAAGGAAAGGGTTTGGCTTCATCAAAGGGACTTGACTTTATGCAAAGTGAGGGTGGCTTATAAGTGTAAACTTAGACTAGACAGTTTAAAAATTCCCAACATTTAATATACATTTGATAAATCTGGCGCATTGTAAGACAGCCTTGTCTAAGTTTATACTAAGAATTAGACAGTAACAATAAATCTGCCCCAAAGTTTTTTTTATCTATCACTTGAAGTCAATATTGAATTCATTGCATAAATTTAACAAGAGATCCCAGAGCTAGGAGATAATGTATTGATTAATAACTATTGTAGGGAAAGTAACTGTGCAAAGTACACTATTTTGTAATTATTATCTGCAACCGCAGCCTTATGCAAGAGAGGAAGGTGGACATGGTTAGTACCATTACAACAAAGGATTCCATTAAGTTGCTTATTCATGATTTCTGTTACTACTCTACATTTCAGTAGTGCCATCAGGAACCTAATGCTCTCCACACGTGATTGAATCAGTGTTCTAGTGCAATGTTATTTTGAGAGCCTTGCTTCTTGTATCCTCCTCTCGGCCTTACAGCAATTTTATACAGTGCTTCAAGCCTGTGTAGGATGACAACCCAAGTGGAAAAATGAAAGCCCAGAGGCTGGCCAAGCTTGCTATTTCCTTACACAGCTGGTGCATTCATTAGCAGCTCCTGACTCTTCTCCTTTTCAGCTGCTGCAGGGGTGTGAACAGAAGCCACACAACACTGCTTTGTACAATATGCATCTCTGTACAGAACTCAAGATATGGAAAATGTTGTAAGGATATAACAAGCACACTTTTGAGCCAAAATAAAACTGTAAATTACCCAAGATAGTTGCTCGTCTTTTATTGAATATATGTCAGCATTAATGGGTGTACGCACAGCAGAAAGTGTTCAATGTATTTATTAGAGACATTTTGTGTTAAATATTTATCATGTTGTATGGGTGTGTTAGCTTTGGGAAAAATATTTATTGACTAATTGTACATCAAAGCGGTGGATTAGGTTTTTAAGCGCATGAAATAATTACATCTATTATTTAAAAAGGGAATGTCACAAAATATTCATGTCCTTTTAAATGTGCGCTCTGGAGCTCTTGATCTGTCTGCAGAAAACTTACTGCTCTTAATGACCTATTACTTTCAAACTTTCTCAACCTACTAGATCTCACAGAAACATGGCTCCAGCAATCTGACACTGCTTCCACTGCTGCTCTCACTTATGGTGGCCTTTACTTCTCCTATACCCCTAAACCTAAGAACTAGCAGGGTGGGGAGTTGGGATATCTCTTGTCCTGCATTGCACTTACCAAGGCATTCCTTCTGTACCCTCCATCACATTCCCCTCCTTTCGCCATTTTCTCTGAGAGTGGTGGTTGTATACTGATCTCCAGGCTTGTCCCACACATTTCTCGATCATTTACTGTCTGGCCACCTCACTTTCTTTCTACTGAGATACTCACTCTTATCAGAGGTAATTTCAGCATCCCCATAGGAGTCCCCATATTTCCTTCTGCCTCTCAGTTACTTTCTCTAAAGTCTTCCATTGGCCTCTCTCAACTTACAAATTCTCCCATGCACAAACATGAAAACTTGCATGATTACTAAGTTTACAAATTTTTCTCTTGAACTCTTTGATCATAACCTTATCTCCTTAACTATCAACATTTTGCGGCCTACTTTGCATGCACCTGCTCATCACACATAGAGAAATCTCTGTGCCATAAAAACTCAGCAGCTCATAGACAGTCCTCACTTTTCTCAATCTCCTCCAACTCCTGTCCCAACCTGACTATCAGAAACTATAATTAATTGCTCTCAATCATCCTCGATCAAACTCCATCACACACACACACACACACACACACACACACACACACACACACACACACACACACACACACACACACACACACACACACCTATAACAGTTTTCTGAAATACATGTCATTAGCAAATCAGAAGATTCCCTTAGTATTACAGGGAAACAGGTTTTACTATCACTTTTGCAAGGCAGAGGTTACAATCTGTGAGGATTCCTTCTGTGAGAGATACCAACTGTGCAGACAGAGTTGGGAACATAGTTGCTTGTGCAGGGTTAATCTGATTCCCTCACTATACCTACACTACAGCTGGCACAGCACACTGAGGACTTATGTCTGTCAGGGTTTACCTGTTGCTTCCAGCCTCCTCCTCCTTAGCACCCAGGCATCTATGTTACACTGCTGCTGATGTAATAACACCAGGACATAAATATGGTAGCACAGAGCTTCCAGTGTACAGAGGGTACAGACCAGGGGCGGAGCCAAAGACTCATGGGCCCGGGTGCAAAACTTCAGCTTGGGCCCCTTACCCTAGATCATGGCTGTGGACCACTACTTTTTAACAACAGGTTCCTTGCTTGGCATGACTGATATCTGCAGTGCAGCGTGCCACAGAAAAGTATTTCTACTTAAAGAAATTGTCCAAGAAGAAAACTAATTTGAAATATTCATTTAAAATTGGGCCAGACAGCGGAAAAAAAGAAACTTAAGTTATATAGCCAAAGCGTCTCTTCCCTCTTGCCCCCCCACCCACCAAAAAAAAAATTGTGGGATGAACAGGAAAAAAAAATCAATGGTGCCTTTTTTGGATTTAGCTTTTGTTGGAGTTTACGCTGAAGAGTTTATTGACTAATCTGTATTCTGCGGGTCAGCACAAGGGCCACATTATAAGCGCAGGTCACCACTATATGTAACTAATACCATCATACTGTTGCTGACCAAACCAATATATCAAGACCAATAATATTAATAACAACATACAAGCACCTAATAATACCACCACATCCTGACACCATATCACCACCATAAAGAGACTAAATAAAACCATTGTACTGTCACTAAATATAAAACATAACACCAAGATCCCTATTACCACCATACACTGACCATTAAGTAGTAGATACGCAGGTTCTTCAGTCATAAAAGTGATTACAGTGCAGCTACATTTAAGCACTCACAGGTGCTTAAGCACTCACTTACCCAATGCCTTTTCTTTCTCCATCATGACATATTCTCTAGTGGGAGTCACTCTCTTTCACTTTTGTGCAGTCAAGACCGCCAAGATGACTTCTCCAGGCCACGACTCGTTTCTGCAGAATTTATCACACAAGCACGTTAGAACCCTCATTTTTCCTGCACTTCCCTCCCAATTCCCACGTCAGTACAAACTGCCCATCTCGAGTACACCAAATGGTAATAACCCCAACCAGTGAAAGTTGCCTCAGCCAATTATAGGGCCCCCAGTAAGTAGGTACACACCCCATATAGTAGGCAAACCCCAAAATTAGTAAGACAGATAGGTAGACATTCTTTTTACTTAGGTTAGGCCCTAAAAATTAATCAGAAAAGGGGGAAGACTCTTTCTATTAAGTCCCCCTTCAATATAGGCCCCCTTATAGGGCGACATGTATGAATGGGTCTGCGACAGTTTTCTGGTGTACTTTGAGCCAAAAAGAATGTATAAACAGGTGCACTCCAAACTTTTATGCGATAAGTGCCTTTGTAGTGCGTCAACATTTTTTTTTAATGCACCAAAGATATGGGCCGTTCTTTGAGCATCGCACCAAATTCATAGTAGTAGTAGACACATTTATGATTCTTTGATGCGAAATCTAGATGCAGAACAGTTAGAGCAGCCAGACCAGGTTAAAGATGCTCTGCCTGAGCCAATCGTGTCGTATTGGCACTAGACTGCGCCTGTATGTATGATCTGCAGAAGAAGAGGTTCATATATTCTGGCGCAATCTACATTGCCTTAAAGCTATTTAGAACTGGCCTGTTAGCACCAACATTTATACGTGTTGCCCATAGTGTTCACCAGTAGGTAGGTATATAAGGTTCCCCCAATAAATAGGTACATAGGCCCCCCAGTAGGAAGGTAGGTATACAAGGTCCTTCCGACAGGCAAGTATACAAGGTTCATAAACATATATAATAGTGTTGTTATTCACAAACGAGATCAAAGTTTTCCTTTCAATTCCATTTTATGTAAAAAGCATGCCATTGCATTATTCCAAAACCATAATGTATGAGCTTATACCAAACATTTACAATGTATAAATTCTTTAACTTCAATTTCTTCAATAGGATACAATCCTTATAGCAGCATTACAAAAAATGTCTATGTGACCCATCGATACAGCTATATGGTGAGGGGGGCCTGTGGGCCTCCCTGTCTCAGTGGCCCGGTTGCAATTGCAATCACTGCAACTCCTGTAGCTACGCCACTGGTACAGACTTGCAGGAATCAGAAGCAGCAAGTTTCACAGAGCTATCAACCAAATGATCCATCGTACTATGAGAAGTCTGACTTGTCCTGAATTCAGTCCTGTCATTAAGACTAAGGGCGACATGTATGATCGGGCTTTTCGCCCGTTTTTTGGCGTATACTGCGCCTCCCAGCCCGAATCCCGCTGTCGGACGCGGGGATTCAGTGTTAGGCGCAGCATTCGCTACTTTCAGCTGTGCCCCGCATGAAGGGGCGGGCATTGGGCGCGGTGTGGGCGCGGGGTAGGCGTTCCGGGGCGGGACGCGGCGCGCTCGAAAACTCCTAGGCATGTACAATGGCGAGTCGGCAAAGCGAGGCGCAGTGCAGTGCTCGGCAGCTCCGACAGGCAGACCTGGTTTTTTTTGGTCTAAATCCTCCGACAGAGGCAAAGTGAAGCAGGATCGGAACATGCGAGGAAGCAGATCGAAGATCGCGACAGAATCTCGGCGCTCCGCTCCCGTGCGCGGAGTATGTTTCCCAAAAAAAAAAATCCCCTTTATAAAGGGGGAAAAAAACTTTGTCAAAAAAAAAGGGCTGAAGTAAAAAAATAAAATATTTAAAAAAAAAACCCCACTTTCCTAAATCTAGAACGGGAAATATCAAGAATTTGAATTGGAAATTCCGGGGAAATACAGTAATTCAAATTCTTAAATATTCTCATTGGTAGCATAAACCACCCAATCAGAATAGGAGCGAAGTGAACCTTTAAAAAACCTTGGAGAAGTTTTGCCCAATCAGAACCCACGGCGGGATAATTCAAAATACAGTAAAAAGACAGAAAGAGCTGATTAGTGAGCTAGGGGTTTGTGGCTATCCAGCCAATCAGAGCGCGAGCTATTCTCCATTTAGTCTTGGAGAGATGGGGAAATGAATCTCGGGCTAAGCCCCGTGCGGCATGAAATTTTAAATAAAAAAATAATTTTTTTTTAAATGTAAAACATTATCAGTAAAGAGCCGAACCTTCTTTCAAAAAAAGCAGTTAAAAACCCAAACAAGCGTTTGTCGCCGAGACCGGGTACATAGGGAATTGCAATAGAGGAATTCCCGGGAAATACAGTAATTCAAATTTTTTAACTATTCTCATTGGTCGGCAGAACCCAGCCAATAGAATAGGAGCGCAAAGACCATTTTATCTATGGAGAAGTTTGGCCCAATCAGAATAGGGCACAGGGCCCATTTAATTATAAAGGGGACTTTTAAATAGGATGGGCGAATCGATTCTAACGAAGTGGAATTGTTTAGAATTTCAGGAAAACTTGGTTTTGTAACAAATCGAATTTGGGGTGATTGCGGGGAACGAACTGTGCTTTTCATTGATAAAATGGCTGCGAGCCAATGGGTTACATGGGGCAAAGCATTTGGGGGGAAAGAAGGGCATAGCCTGCATGAATGTGCGAGATGAACCCCAAATCGGGGGCCCGGCGGGATTCTGTACGTCACCGACTTTATAAGACCGAGGGGCCCCGCTGGGAGCTCCATCCTCTCCTGTACTGAGGGGGAAAGGGTGCTGCTGGGGGGTAAAGGTTTTGAAGAACTGATTTTTAACAGCGTTTTTGTGGGGTGTTCAGTTTGTCTCAGGATGTTTCTGAATTTTATTTCGATTTTTTGGGGTATTGGATCTGAAATCCTTGTGGCCCACTGTAGCTGCATATAATTTCAATACCCAAAGGGGATCTAAGCCTTTTCTGTTGTATTTTTTTAAAGAAACGGTTTTTACAAAAAATACCATTCTTTTTGGGCCCCGCTCATTTATTGCGCAATTTACATCCAGGGTTAAATTAAGCGTTGTTTTGTGGTGTGTGACAAAAAAAAACCGTCTTTTTCAAGCCAAATATATATTTTTTTTTTGGACCCTAATTCCCCAAGAAAAGGTTTAAATTCCAATTTTTTCTTTGTTGTGTGGGTAAAAAATACGCCATTGTAAACGCTACAAAGCTCATTTTGTGGTTGGGGTCAATTTATTGCGCAATTTACTCCGGGGGTTTAAAATTAAAGCGTTGTTTTGCTGGTGTGGGGACCAAAAATAAACGGCTTTTTCAACCCCAAATATATATATTTTTTTTGGTAGCCTAATTCACAAGCAAAGGTTAATTACAATTTTATCTTTTTTGTGTGGCGTGAAAATAACCTTTGAAACCGTACAAGCTATGTTTGTGGTGGCTCAATTTATTGCGCAATTTACATCCAGGGGTTAATTAAGCGTTGTTTTGCTGGTGTGCTGACAAAAAAAAAACGTCTTTTTAAAAGCCAAATATATATTTTTTTTTTTGGTAGCCTAATTCCAAGCAAAGGTTTAAATTCAATTTTATCTTTTTTGTGTGGCGTAGAAAAATCCCATTGTAAACGCTACAAAGTTTAATATTTTGTGGTGGCTCAATTCTATTGCGAAATTTACACCCAAGGGGTTAATTAAGGTTGTTTTGCTGGTGTGTGAAAAAAAAAAAACCGTCTTTTCAACCCCCCAAATATATAATTTTTTTTTTTTTTCCCTAATTCACAAGCAAGGTTAATTACAATTTATCTCTTTTTGTTTGTGGCGTGGGAAAATACCCCATTGTAACACGCTACAAAGCTACTAGTTTGTGGTGGCTAAATTTTATTCCCCAATTTACACCCGGGGGTTAAATTAAAAGCGTTGTTTTGCTGGTGTGCTTAAAAAAATAAACCTTCTTTTTAAACCCCAAATTTTAATTTTTTTTTTTGGTAGCCTAATTCACAAGCAAAGGTTTTTTAAAATTTTATCTTTTTTGTGTGGGTAGAAAATACGCCATTGAAACACGTAAAAAGTACTATTTTGTGGTGGTCAATTCTATTGCGCTTTACATCCAGGGTTTTAAAAAGCGTTGTTTTGCTGCTGTGCTGACAAAAAAAAACCGTTCTTTTTAAACCCAAAATTTTTATTTTTTTTTTTTGGTAGCCTAATTCACAAGCAAAGGTTAATTACATTTTTATTCTTTTTGTGTGGGTGAAAAACCCCTTGTAATAGTCAAAGTCTAGTTTGTGGTGGTCAATTTTATTGGCAATTTACTCCAGGGGTTAATTGGTTTGTTTTGCTGCTGTGTGACAAAAAATAAACCCGTCTTTTTCAACCCCCAAATTTATTTTTTTTTTGGTGCTAATTCAAGCAAAAAGTTAATTACAATTTAATTCTTGTTGTGTGGGTAGAAAAAATTAACCATTTTTTAACCGCTAAAAAGCTCTAGTTTGTGGTGGCTCAATTCTATTGCGAAATTTTAACCCAGGGTTAATTAAAAGCGTTGTTTGCTGCGTGTGACAAAAAAAAACCGTCTTTTTCAACACCGAAATTTACATTTTTTTGTGCTAATTCAAAGGAGGTTTAATTAACCCTTTTTTGTGTTTTTTCTTTAGTAAAAAAACACAGTGCTTGTAAACGACCATAAAAGTAAATTTTTCCTGGCCATTTGTGGACGCAATTTTTTCCCCAAGGGTTCCCCAAAGTTGTTATGGTTCTTTGGAGTCAAAAACGGGTGTATATTTTTTTCTATACGATAGTTCATCAAACAGTGTTGTACATTTTAGACAAAAAGTATGTCAGACAGAGAGGGGGCGGCTCTGCAATGCGAGTGGCGGGGGCAAAACATTTTGAAAGGGGCCCAGGTGCAGCACAAAAAAGGGGAGTCGCGCAGGGGCATCGGTGAGGCCACAATGGCTTTTCATCTAGTGGCCGTGTGTTGTTCAGAAACCCAAGGGTTCTTGATTGGTGACTGGTATCCTTTTCCTCCCAGATGACATCTGACAACCCACCCAAGAGTCGGTGGGAACCTCAGACACAACACTTAGTTGGCATGGCCCGGGGGGGTCAGGGGCCCCTCACCTGTCCTCGCCCCCCTCGTCCACCCGTTCCTCAGCCAGGGACATATGTGGTCTGGGCTCGGGCCCCCAAATATAGGGCGAGGAGAAAATTTGAGGGGGGCCCGTCAGAGCTATTTGGCAGCGAAGAAATGGGGCAATTTCCCCCATTCTTGCAGTAGGCGGAAAAAAGTATAGATGTGGGAGTGGCATGGGAGGTCAGTGGTGAGAGGTCAGCCCCGGTTACCAAGACCGGTGATGAGGACGTAAATGGATGAAAACAAATGATGATGATGTAGCCGACCGCATTGGGAGCCGGGGAAGCAAGGGCTTCATCATCGTAGGGAGAAGGGGCGTCAGCTTGGCGTCGGCAGCGGCGCAGCAGAAGTGGGTTGTGTGGCCCTGAGTCAGCAGGGTTTTGCAGCAGGGTGGAGGTCGGGACCAAACGGCCACGGGGGAGAAAACCCCCTTCGCAGTTCCCAAGACAGTGCGGACAGGGGGGCCCCCAGCGAGGCGCGGGGCCCAGTAGTACTCAGTGCGGAGCGTTGGCGGTTAAAAAACAGCTACTCGGCGGTGTGGCAGTTCTTTTCTAAAACACCCGGGGAGCCGATTTTGGGTTTGTAGAATCTGTGGGGGAGAAGTGAAGCGTGGGCCAGGGGCTAACGTTGGCCCAAGGCCCTGCGTCAACCCATGCAGGTCCCTCCGGGGGCCTGGGAGAAAAAAGGGCTCAGATTGGTGGTCCCTTCCCGCCGCTGGCGGGGGCAGGGGCCAGTGGCACGATGCCATTGAGCCAGCAAAGGGTCCACCACCTTGAGAAGGCAGCTGTTTTTCTTTGACTCCTTCCCCCGGGCCCCGATGCTCCTGCTCCCCCGTACTCATGGCCAGCGTCGTTCAGAGGGCGATTGTAAAAGACAACGTTGCGTCCCAACCATCCTAAGGTGAGCAGCTGGGCCCTGCTCCCGCCAAGTTGTTGGTACTGCTCCTCCCCTTTCAAATGGTGGAAATCTGCACCCCTTCAGAGAATAAAGGCTTGGCCAGCCGGATGGGAGTTCCAAGCCGTAATTTTTTTCCAAAAGGGAGTACCAGCACTTCATAAATATGTAGAACAAAAGTGGGTCAGTCCTTGAGCTTATGGTTTGTTCCCAAAGGACACGGTGCGGGAGTCTGGGGCTGTAATTGGTCAGGGGCCCGTACTTTCCCTTTTTGGCCCCTGGGTGAAGTGCTTCCTGCCCAGGCACACCAACAACTTGGACAGGAGACGCAGCTTTCTCCTCCCCCGTTGTCAAACTGCTGCTCCTGCGCCAATGTCCCTCCTCCTCCCCCCACCCCCCCCACCATTCAGCCCCCAAGTACTGTCCATCATACCCCATGTGTAGGGCACAGCGTTTTCACGCAGTTCTAAAACCCAGTTTTCCTCGGCGAACGAAATCACCAGGGGGGGAAATGCTCCGCGTCATGCCCGCAAGAAATGATGTGTGGCTTTCTCCCCCGCCAACTGCAAAAACGGAACCATGGGGACGGACAAAGGGGGGAAAATGGTTTTTCCGCGCTGCACCCAGGAGGGTGTTAATTGGTTGTAAAAAAGGTTCCTGGTCTTTCCACCGTCTTCAGAAAATTCTGAAAATGGCCCGGAAACTGTGATGCACTTTTATCCATTTGTACAAAGCCGGAAAACCCTCCTCGATTGCAGGGCAGAAGGCCCCCCCAACACGTCTATATGGAGGGTTTCCAAACCCCCTGGAATTCCAGCCTGCACTGTTTGGGCCGACTGTTGAAAAGAGAAAGGCCCTTAAAAAGATTTTTTTTATGATCCCGGAGACAGAAGTACCCCCTGTGTAACTTTGATGTCAGCCAGTGGCGCTCATGCGTGACACCTCCCTTTTTTTTAGGGCCATTCGAGGAGGCCACGTTATTTGTCGTGCCAGGCTAGGATGAATAAGTCATTCCCTGCTTCTGTCCTGGGAAAAGATGCTGAAAAAATCTGTCTGGGCAGGGGACGGGGATGTGGCGACTACATCTCTGGGGGCCCCAAAGAGTCCGGTGGGGATGAAATGGAGGAGGAGGAGGAGGAGGACATTGGAGGAGGAAATTTTCTGGGGAAAAGAGTGGATTTTTTACCAGGTGCGAGGGAGGAGCAGGGCGCGGAGGGGGTGGATGGAGAGAGGAAACGAGGCGAGTCTCCCAGCACCCGGGGAGTATACAGTGGAAATGGAGGAGGGGGCCCCTCGGAACACTTGTGAGTGTCCCGACATGCTTTTTTGCCGGTAGTGGGCAGCCGAATATCAGCATCCGGAGAGGGGGTGACTTGGCTCTCCCCCCTATTGGACCCTCGCTACCCGGGCCAAAAAAGGGAGCCCTTTTTCCCCGTATTGGAGGGAAGACAAACTCAAAAACTATAGGGGAAAACCCGTAATCGTTGGCGCGCCTATGTGCGGCATCGTCCCCCCTTGAAGGGCTGACCGGGGGGTTCCTCAGCGTCACGTATATGCCCCGGGTGGGGGGAAGGGGGGGGGGGTTTGGGCAGTACCAGCTCCTCGCAGTAACCTAAGTCTGGAGTCATAATGAGCAGCTTCCCCTTTACCCCTAGTGAGGGGGGCAGTCACCAGCACAGCAGAGCGGAATGGAGCATTCCCTGAACCAAAAGGTTGTGGCCTATTGGAAGCACTCTGCCACCCCAGTTAGAAGATCCGCTGGAATACTGGCAGCCAAATGGTGTGTGGCCGCAACCCCTTTCCGAGTTTGCATTTGGGGAAATGTTCCCGGCCAGTGTGTGGCATCAGAGCGGGTGTTCAGTGCGGCGGGGGCCATCGTTTACCCCAAGGAGAAAACCCCTTGTCCCGGGAAAAGTTGAAAGACTGACCTTTGTCAAGATGAATCGGCGTGGATCGGCCAGGATTTCCACACACCAAGCCTTGGCGTCGTCTGGGTTAAATACCGCCTCGCCCCCTTTTGATGCCCCCACCGCCTGATGCCACCATTGTGAAAAGTTTCTCCATCTGCTACCACCGTCTTTACCGGGATGGTTTGCCACCCACCTCAACACTTGTCTTGTCCCCCTTGTGAGCTCTGCTGCGTTGCTGTTTTCCGTGACTCCAACCCGTGTCATTGTGCCCCCTTTGCGGCCTGGTACTGTTTTGCACCTCCAGAATGTATTGTGCCATCTCTGCCTATGCGTTTTGCCTGTCATCACCCCCATCTCTGCATTGTGCCCCTGCCTGACCTCATGGGCTGCCGCCGTGACCCCCGTTCAGTTTATTGTCGCTCGTCCCCCCCCCCAATACTTTTTGCCACCTGCGAAAGTCATTGTGCCACTCTCGCCTCTGTGCTGCTGTGATCCGCGTGCCCCTCCACACTGTTCATTGTGCCCTGTCTGACTCATGTGTGCCGTGGCTGCTTGCCGTGCCCTCCACCTGTGGCCCTTTTCCCGTTTTTGCCCCCTCCGAAGTTTTATTGTGCCCCTGTTGACCTCATGTGTGATGTGGCTGCTTTCCGCCCCCACACTTGTTTTGTGCCACTGTCGACCTTATGTGCTGCTGTTGTCCCGCGTGCCCCCACACGTGTCATTGTACACTCTTTGGACCCACTCCTTTTTTTCCAGTCCAGAATTTGTCTTGTGCCATTGACCTCATGCTGCTGCCCCGGCCTCCACACTGTGTAATGTGCCACTCGCGGGCCCGGGCTGTTTTGCCACTTCCGAATGTCTTGTGCCACTGTCTGACCTCTGCTGCTGTGGCTGCCGCGTCACCCCCACACTTGTCACTAATGTTGCACTGAGGGTTCTGTTTGTTTTTTTCCAGCTTTTGCTGCCTGACTTTATCAGGCTACGTTCCTGCTTCAGTTTTTTTGGGCAGTTTTGCCCCATAGTGCCAGGGATTTTTATAGTGAAGCGATTCTAAAGGGGGGCAGTAAAGTGGTGTCATCTTTAAAAACAACATGTATGAAGAAACCAAAACAAGCTCCCCCTGATTTTAAGCATGGCACAAAGTTCACAGCACCCTGCAGGCTTGGACAGCCCGGGGAAAAAGTGTTTTTTAACGTGATTGGGGCGAAGTAATTGGACCGAAAGAATTTTGTCGGAAAATTCGGCAAAAGTGCCCAAACCGAATTTTTGAGAAATTCGCCCAAATTCTAATAAAAACCCAAATTCAGAATAGGAGCGAAAAAAGGACCCATTATACCCCTATGGAGAAGTTTGGCCCAAATTTAAAAATCAAAAAGGCGGGACGTTAAAAATTTAAAAAGTAAAAAAGGACGGGAAAGGTGTTTTGGCTGAGCTAGCGGTGGCTTGGTACCCCCAGCCAATCAAAAGCGGGAGTTTTCTTCCCCCAATTAAAAGTCTTGGAGAGATGGGCGCTTAAAATCTCGGCGCCCCCAGCGCCCGTGGGGCATGAAGTGTTAAAAAAAAAATTATTTTTTTTTAAGTGTAAAACATTATCGATAAAGGCAAAACCCCCTTCTTTACAAATAAAGCATTTAAAAACCCCCCGAAAAAACGGTTTGTCGCCGAGACCGGCACTAATAGGGAATTAAAAAATACAGTAAAAATGAAAGAAACGGCTGATTGGTTAAAAGCGGCGGGGGCTCACCCAGCTTACCCAATCAAGCGGAGCTCTTTCTTAGGTTTCTAGGGGGAAAAAAAAAATTCTGAGGAAACTTTTGTGATTGCTAATTTAAAAAAAGGGGCCCGCCGTTTTTTGGGAAACCAATGGGGGGAGCGACGCTCCTATGGGTTTTCAAAATGCAATCTAAAAATAAAAATTTTACAGGGCCGAAATAAAATTAAAAGGGACTACAAAAGGGTTGTCCCGATGTGTTTTATAAAAGGGAAAGATAATAGGGGGGTAAAAAAAAAAAATAAATTAAATCAATAAAATATTGTTTTTTTTTTTATTTTCGTTGCCCCCATACTATTGATTTTGGGCAAAACGAAAATAAAAAAAATTTAAAAAAATAAATTTTATTGTTATAATTTTTTTTTTTTTTTCCCCCCAATTTTAAATTAAATTCGTTTTATATACCCATCGGGGCAAACTTTTGTATTTTAAAAAATTTGTTTTCCCGGCCATTTTTCCCGGTTTTTTTTTCAGTTTGCATTAAAAAAACCCATAGGGCTTTTCGCTCCCCCAAATTGTAAAAAACCCGGCGCCTTTTTTAAACCTTAGAAAATTCACAGAGCCCCCTCAGAATTTTTTTCCCCCCTTTAAAAACTCTATGGGGTAAGTGTCGCGTCTGTTTGGGCCCAAAGGGTGAAGGGCCCCCCGCCCGCTTAAACCCAATCAGCTCGTTTCTGAAAATTTTTACTGTTTTTTTGAACTGCCCCGCCTTTGAATTTTAAATTGGCCCAATTTTTCTCCTTTGGATAAAATGGAACATTTCGTTTCCTTTATTCTGATTGGTAAAATTTCCCCTCCTAGGGTTTAAAATTTGGAAAATTTGTCGCTCCCTATTTGATGGGGTTGGCTTTTTTCCAAACCAAATTTGAGAATAGCTTAAACAATTTGAATTACTGTTTTCCCGGCGATTTCTCTATTGAAATTCCCCAAAGGGGAAAAAAATTTAGCTGGGGCTCTGATTGGCCAAAAGCTGGATGAGCCCCCGCCGTTTTTCCAACCCAATCAGCTCGTTTCTGCATTTTTACTGTATTTTGAACTCCCTATGAAAGCGGGGGGTTCTCGGGGGGACAAACTTTGGGTTGGGGTTTTTTTAACTGCTTTATTTTTTAAAAAAGGGTTTGCTCTTTATCTGAAAGTTTTAAAACTTAAAAAAATAATTTTTTTTTTTTTAATACTTCTTTGCCGCAGGGGCCCCGCTGGGGCCCGGAGTTTTTTCGAGCCCCCAACTCTCATGGACAAAAAATGGGGACTTTAGCTGGGCGCCCCTGTTTGGCTGGGATAGCCAACCCACCCCCCTAGCTCGGGCCAATCAGCTTTTTCTGTTTTTTTACGGGATTTTAAATTTAAACCCGCCGTGGATTCTGTTTTGGTTTTTAAAACTTTCCATGGGACTAGAAATGGGTCTTTGCGTCCTTTTTCTGATTTGGGGGTAAATTAATTTCCTTTGGCTTAGAAGGGGGTTTTTCTGCGCCCCTATTCTGTTTGGGCTAAAGTTTTAGCCAAGCCCCCGTTTAGTTTAAAACCAATAGCTTTTTTCAGCATTTTTATGTATTTTAAATATTCCCGCCGTGGATTTGATTGGTCAAAAATTCCCCATGGGTTTTTAAAAGGGTTCATTTTGGGCTCCTATTCTGATTGGCCCGGGGTTTTATCCCGGGCCCAAAACAGAATAGCTCTCTGATTTTAAATTTAGTGTATTTCCCGGCAATTTCCAATTTCCTAATTCTTTAAATAAATTAGGATTTTGGGAAAAGTGTTTTTTTTTTTATGTTTTTTTTTTTTTTTAGGTTTTCAGCTCTTTTCCTGAGAATTTTGGGAAGGCCTTTTTTAAAGGCGATTTTTGTTTTCCTTACTCCGCCCAAACATGTGGAATGTTTTCCCTTCGCTTTTCCCCGCCTGTCCGCATCGGAACAGTTTTTTGGCTTTTTTAAGCCCCCCCCAACCGGCGCCAAAGCCCTTTGCCTGCGCCCTTTGTCCCCGAAACTTTTCCCCCAAACCACAGGGGAGGTCCCAAGGAACTTTTTGCCCGAAATGAGGGATTTGGTTTACCCCCGGGCGGCAAAAAAAATAGGCGCAAAAAGGCATTGCGCCTCGGCCCCTCCGAACTGCGCCTAACACACTGGCCAGGGCGGGGGGGAATTTTTCCCCCGCATGTATGCCCGAAACTATTTTTCCGGCGCCAAAACCCCTTAGGCGCGGGCCCGCACGGGCCCCTGGGCCCCGCAACTGCCCCCCTAAAACACTGGAAAGCGGGGGGATTTTAAACATTTTTTTTTGGGCCCTTTGCCCGGGGGCCCCGACATAAATCGGCGCAGATTTCCCCGGGGGAAAATGGCGGAAAAGGGGGGCGCCCAAAACCCGGGGGATTCATCCCTGTGGCCCTAAGTCCACAAAAGTATATGCCCAAATTTACTTTTTGGAAACCCAAAATCCACGTTTTTGCCCATTTTGGACCGCTTTTTTTTGGTGCTGTTTCCCCATTTTTAAAAAACCGGGGTTTGGGGTTTTGGGGATTTGTTTTTGGGCCCCGGGTTTAACATTCAATTTTTACCGGGGCCCAAACAGCAAACCCCAAGCAAAAATTTTCCGGGTTGAATTTTCCAACTGGGGGCAAAATTCTGCTGGATTTGTAAAAGAGCAGGAAAAAAAATCTGTGCGGTATAGATACAGCATGGTTTTTTCCCCTTGTGTCTATGGAAACACAGGTAATGTTTTGGGTTTTTTTTCAGATTCAATATACTGAATCCGCTGAAAATCTGCGCAAAACTCTGTGCTGTGTATACATAGCCTAAGGGCTGGCACCTTTTTTTAAAGACTGAATTACAGGTGAAATGATTAAACTTTTTTAATTAAACTAATTTGAGAAAGTATATTGGGAAAAAAGAAAAATTTCTGCACTTAACCGATTAAAAAATTAATCCTTTTTAAATTTTCTGCCCCCGATATACAAAAATCCCCACAACCTTTGGGCAGAAGAAAACACGTACGCCTACGGCCTTTTCAAGTTATCAGATGCTTCCTCAAGGCATGAGAAAGCATCTGATGACATGAAATGGCCATAAGCTGTATCTGTGTTGTTCTCCTGTCCATGAGCCAGTGTTTGTATATCGGGGGGATAAAAATTTAAAAGATTTTAAAAAAATTTTGAGTGCAGTTTAAATTTTTTCTTATTTTTTTTAAATGGGGGCTTTCAATATTTGCTTTGCACCACCCGCTATTTCCGTGAAATTACATCCATACATCATGAATATAGACTGTGCTATTAATTGTTTGCTATTAATCCAAGTTTCTGCTAGTTAGAAATTTGAGAAAGTGTTTATATTTTAGATTTCTTTTACTTTTAAGGGTTTCTGGAGGTGTTTGGGGTTTCTTTAAGGGCACGGGTGTCTTGGTTCCATTCGCTGGTTTACTTTTCCCCACCCTCCCTTTTTTCCTTCCTGTTGGGAAATTTTTCAGGGATCAGTTTTAGAACTCCCTTTTGAAAACTATTGACAAAATTTGGGGTTCAGTATCATTCTACCTGGGTGACAAAACCCCCTTATACAAATCCTCCCAAAGGGCTTCCCCCCCTGCCATGCTAAAAAAAAACCTAGTGGGCTGGGTGCTGTATTGAAGGGAAAATCCTTCAAAATAAACCTTACTAAAACCCGAACTTCATTTCATTTCCCCATCTCGAAATTTAACCAAACCCAGATACTTCTGTTTCCATGTATGTACTGCCAAAAAAATCCTAGGCAGGGAGGCCCCCTTTTCTTGGGGGTTTTTCTAGATTCCGGGTTTTGTGTTCACTCCCCATTTTTAATCCTTTTTCCCGCTCTTGTAA
>JAODAL010055115.1:0-24183 GCA_025379985.1 Phyllomedusa bahiana
TTCTTTTATCTATTTTATCTCATATCATCTATCTATCATCATCTATCTATTTCTCCAAATCTATCTTTACTAGCCCTCTACATCTTTTCTGTCTATTTTTCTTCTATTATATCTATCTATCTCAATTATTATATCACTTCTATCTCATGATATCTATCATCTAGCCTCTATTATCTAACACTACTTCTATCTATACTATCTATCTTTTTTAAATCTTAAATTTTCTAAATTTTATCTATCTACTCATATTATCTTTCATTCATACTATTATCTACCATATTATCTATCTATCTCAATTTTATTAATTTACTAATTTTCCCCTTACTATCTCTCTCACAATCTATCTCTACATATCATTCTACTTCTACTCTCACTATCTTTCTTCACATTTATCCTCACATATCTATCTCTCACATATCTATCTCTCACATATCTATCTCTCACATATCTATCTCTCACATATCTATCTCTCTATATCTATCTCCTCAAAATCTTCCTTCTATTATCATCTATATCATCTCCTCATTCTATCTTCTCATATTATCTATTCATATCTTCTCCCTTATTATCTTTTATTTGAACTCTGCTCATTAATCGTATAACCCCCCTAACCATGTGAATAGCTGGGACATTGCACTCATGTTTACGGAAAAAAACAATCTGCTGATAAACCCTTAGAGTGAAATGTTAAAAATCTGTTCAACCTCCCGCAAAAATTTCCCTTAAAAAATAAAATCTATGTTCGCAAAACTTTTTTCACTGTGCTTAATATATTGCAAAGAAACCTATACAGTGCAGTGTGCATTTTTTTTTACAATTAGGGGGAGGAGGGTATGGCGATCAGCTGCACAGGGGGCGACACAGTTGGGGATATTTTTGCCATGTATTGGGCTACCTTACAAAAAAGTAAGATTTTGAGATAGCTGGTCATGAAGCACCTGTAAAGCTGTCCTGTGATGGCTGCTATCTCTTTGGGCCCCCTAAATAACTTGAAATGGAGAAATGTTAAGTTAGAGTGGATCCCTTTATGGCAGAATCAAGATGTCCATCTAGACCATGAATGATCGGTGTCAGACTGGAGGTATTGGGTCCCTTTAGAAGAAATTATTCTGAGGACCCAGCCTCCATCTATATAGGACATATGCCCGGCCACTTACTTTGAAGACCTTTGGTCAACAAGATGAACTTTTCTGAGGGCCCACCCTGTGTCTATATAGGGCATGTGCCCAGCCTCTTTATTTGAAGTACATTGGGCCCTCTATAGGATATTAATCTGAGATCCCAATCTATATCTATAAAGGACATGTGCACAGCCACTTTTTTGATGTTCCTTGGGACCAGCGGTGGAATTTATTGTGAGGGTCCATGTTCCATCTATACCATAATTGCTAACCCCTCTGGGATGTGGAGGAGACCTCCTGCTCATCCAAAGAGACCTGGAGAACCTCCTGAGGGAGGCTCTAATTGAAGCAAGACACTTCTATGGCATAACTGGCGGCAGTGGGCAACCCCCGCAGCTAGACTATAAATCTAGCTTCAGACGTGCATTCTTTTCGGCACGTGTGTACCCCCGGGGAGGTTTGGTGAAAGAGGGGTGAGCACCTCTGCTCTCCGCTCTCCTCTCTCTGCTCTCACTACCCTTCACTAAGCTTTCCTGGACACTCTATAGCTTAACTGGTGACACCCCACAAAGAGCACCCAGTCTCTGAGTGCCCTCTAAAGTCAGCTTCAAATGCAGTTGTCTTCTGCTAGACCTTTGGAGGCCTGAAATCATGGGGGGAACATTTCTGTGTCATAGCTAGGGTCCAGCAGTGGATCTGATTCTGGGATGCGCCAATCCAACCCTGTGGACAACCATTCATCTAAATGGCCGCCATGCTATATTTCCCCCGGTAATGGGTGCTACAGAGGAAATATTCCACCAAAGTTTTCCATGGTGATAGGACTTGTTCTCCAAGGGTGCCAGGAGCTAGACCCATAGGGCTACATGTATGAACCTGTTTAGGTCTAAAACTCACTTTTTTGCCCATAGGTTACTATGGCAAAAGAGCGAGTTTTAGACCTAAACAGTTTCCATACATGAGGACCATAGTGACCAAGCCTGAAAAGTCTTATGTTGGATATTTTCCAAAGCTAAGGTTTCAGTCCTACTGGAGAACATCTTAAAATAATTTCAGATTCCAGACGACCCTTTCAAGGCCTAATTCCCTAGTTAATCAAGTTGCCGTAAATTAGTAAAATGGCGTGATGGGTGAGGAGTAGAAGACTTAGCACGGCGGAGGCTGCTGCCCTCATAAATCCATATGTTTAATACTTAATTTAGTTCTCTAATTAAAAAAGCAGACTTTTTCAGTGTCTAATAAATTTTACATTACAGATCATCAGACGGATCCTCGGCAGATAAGTCCTATGATCCTGTGATTTAACTTCACTCTGCCGCTGCTCCTTCTTCCCGTTACCTGGCTCTGATGTCTCGCATCCTTTGATCTCTATAATCTGCTGTTTAAATACATCGTGGAGCAAAGTATCATCCAGCATTAAAGGGGTATTCTCATCCCAGAAAGTGATGGCCTATTGCCCGAATGAGCACTGTACGCCCCAACGGCTCCGGATCGGTGGGAGCCCCAAACGTTGGATCACAAAGTAATAGCAGATCCTACAGATAAATGCCATCACTTTATAAGGTGGGAATAATGTAATGAAACCTGGAATCCAGGTAAGCAGCCCCTCTAAATATGCAGATATTATCTAGTAGTGTTGCTCAAATCTGTTCCTGTTCGGTTTGACACTGGTTTGACCGAACTTGTGAAAAAATGTGGGTTTAGGATGTCACAAAATGAATTTTTTCACCCTAACCCTAGCTCTAATTCTGATCATAAAAGGAAGCCTAACCCAAAGTTGGGGTTAAAGTTTTCTAACTATTCTGCAGAGTTTAACTTACTGGTCCTCATCTCCCATGGTCTTCTTCACCTCTAGTACCATGGTGCTCGTGTTCTGATGTCTCTTTTGACATTACTTCCAGCCCTACTCACAGAAGGGTACCCTATTATGATGTTGGATCACAAGTGACATGGTAACAGAGGCAAAGGTGACGATTTCACAATTCCCAACTCTGCTTAATTTATAGTGATTTTTACCAAACTCCCCATTGAACAGTCCACAGACCTGTATGCAGTCCCCAAACCAGACTCCTCTGTATACAGTCCCCAAACCAGACTCCCCTGCATACAGTCCCAAGACCAGACTCCCCTGCATACAGTCCCAAGACCAGACTCCCCTGCATACAGTCCCAAGACCAGACTCCCCTGTATACAGTCCCAAGACCAGACTCCCCTGCATACAGTCCCCAAACCAGACTCCCCTGCATACAGTCCCCAAACCAGACTCCCCTGCATACAGTCCCCAAACCAGACTCCCCTGCATACAGTCCCAAGACCAGACTCCCCTGTATACAGTCCCAAACCAGACTCCCCTGTATACAGTCCCCCCAAAACCAACTCCCCGTAACATCCCAAGACCAACTCCCCGTAACAGTCCCAAACCCAAATCCCCTGATACAGTCCCAAAAACCAGACCCCCCTGCATAAGTCCCCCAAACCAGATCCCCTGCCACAGCCCCCAAAGCCCAGACCCCCCTGCATACAGTCCCCCAAACCAACTCCCCTGTTTACGCCCCCAAACCCAGACCCCCTGTATAAAGTCCCAAACCAGACTCCCCTGATAAAATCCCAAGACCAAACTCCCCTGCATACAGTCCCAAGCCCCAGCCCCCCCCGTATACAGTCCCAAGACCAACCCCCCTGCATCAGTCCCCAAACCAGACCCCCCTCATACGCCCCAAACCCTCCTCGATAAGCCCCCCAACCCCAGACCCCCTGCAAAAACCCCCCCAAACCAACTCCCCTGCATACATCCCGACCAGACCCCCTGCATACAGCCCCCAAAGACCAGACCCCCTGAACAGTCCCCAAACCAACCCCCCCGTATACGTCCCCAAACCAACTCCCCTCATCCCGCCCCAAAGACCAGACCCCCCCGCAACAGCCCCAAACCGACTCCCCCTGTATACATCCCCAAACCAGACCCCCCTGCATACAGTCCCAAACCAGATCCCCTGCATACAGGCCCCCAAACCAGACCCTTGCATACAGTCCCAAGACCAACCCCCTGTATAAGCCCCAAGACCAGACTCCCCTGAAAAACCCCAAACCAGACCCCTGCTACAGCCCCCAAACCAGACTCCTCTGTATACAGTCCCCAAAAAACCCCCCAAACCCCCCCTGATACAGCCCCCAAACCAGACCCCCCTGAAAAACAGTCCCAAGACCAGCTCCCCTCAACAGCCCCCCAACCAGATCCCTTTTATAACCGCCCCCAACCAGATTTTCCCCCCCGCATACAGTCCCAAGACCAGCTCCCCTGTAACAGTCCCGGGACCGGGCTCCCCTGCATACAGCCCCCAAACCAGACTCCTCTGTATACAGTCCCCAAACCAGACTCCCCTGATACAGTCCCAAGACCAACTCCCCTGCTAAGCCCCAAAACCAGCCCCCTCTGCATAATCCCAAGACCAGCCCCCCCCCTGCAACAGTCCCCGACCAGACTCCCCTCCATACAGTCCCAAACCGACTCCCCTTTTAAAATTTCCCCAAGACCAACCCCCCTGCTACAGTCCCCAAAACCAGACTCCCCGGTATAAGTCACAAAACCAATCCCTATTACAGCCCCAAAGACCAATCCCCTGCATACACCCCCCAAACCAGACTCCCGATACATCCCCAAACCAGACTCCCTGCTTTACAGTCCCAAGCCCAAACCCCCCGCATACAGTCCCCAAACCAGACTCCTCTGTATACGTCCCCAAACCAGACCCCCTGCATCAGCCCCAAGCCCAAACTCCCCTGCAACAGTCCCCAAACCAACTCCCCCATACAGTCCCAAGCCCGACCCCCCCCCTACTACAGCCCCAAAAACCCAGACATATCTGTATACAGTCCCAACCAGACCCCCCCTGTATAAGTCTCCAAATCAGACCCCCCTGAACAGCCCCAAACCAGACTCCCTGCATACAGCCCCCCAAACCCCGACTCCCCTGCATAAGCCCCAAAAAACCAGACTCCCCTGTATACAGTCCCCAAACCAGACTCCCCTGCATACAGTCCCAACACCAGACTCCCCGGCATACAGTCCCAAGACCAGACTCCCCTGTATACAGTCCCAAGACCAGACTCCCCTGTATACAGTCCCAAGACCAGACTCCCCTGCATACGTCCCCAACCAACCCCCTGCATACATCCCCAAAACCAGACCCCCTGCATAAGTCCCAGGCCAGACCCCCAATACATCTCCAAATCAGACTCCCTGCAACAGCCCCCCAAACCAGCCCCTGCATACGGCCCCAAACCAGACTCCCCTGCATACAGTCCCCAAACCCAAGATCCCCTGTATACAGCCCCCAAACCAACCCCCCCTGCATACGTCCCAAGACAACCCCCTGTATACAGTCCCAAGACCAGACTCCCCTGTATACAGTCCCAAGACCAGACTCCCCTGTATACAGTCCCAAAGCCCAGACCCCCTGTTACGTCCCAAGCCCGACTCCCCTGATACATCCCCAAGCCCAAATCCCCTGATAAGTCCCAAAACCCTCCCCTTTTAACAGTCCCAAAAGACCAGATCCCCTGTATACTCCCCAAGACCAAATCCCCTGCATACAGCCCAAAAAGACCAGACCCCCCTGTAAAGCCCCAAACCGACCCCCTGAACAGCCCCCAAGACCAACCCCCCTGTATACAGTCCCAAAACCCAAAAATCCTTTGCATACGGCCCAAGACCAGACTCCCCTGCATACAGTCCCCAAACCAGATCCCCTGATACAGTCCCCAAACCAACCCCCCTGCATACAGCCCCAAGCCCGACCCCCCTCCATACAGTCCCCAAACCAGACTCCCGCATACAGTCCCAAGACCAGACACCCTGAATACAGACCCAAACCAATCCCCTCCATACAGTCCCCAAACCAGACCCCCCTGTATACATCCCAAACCAGACCCCCCTGCATACAGTCCCCAAACCAGACTCCCCTGCATACAGCCCCCAAAACCAACCCCTGCATACACCCCAAACCAACTCCCCTGCATACAGTCCCAAGACCAGACTCCCCTGCATACAGCCCCAAAAGACCAACCCCCCTGCATACAGTCCCCCAAACCAGACCCCCCTGATACAGCTAAAGCCAGACCCCCCTGCTACATCCCAAACCAGATCCCCTCATACAGTCCCAAGCCAACCCTCGCATACAGCCCCAAGACCAGACCCCCCCCCTGCAACAGTCCCCAAAACCAGACTCCCCTGCACGTCCCAAGCCCGACCCCCCCGCATCAGTCCCCAAACCGACTCCCTCATACGGGCCCCAAGACCAGCCCCCCCCTGCTAAGTCCCCCAAGACCACACTCCCCCTGCTACAGTCCCCAAACCAGCCCCCCCCCCCCCCCCTGATACAGCCCCCAAAGACCCAGCCCCCCGCATACAGTCCCCAAGACCAGACCCCCCCTGCATACAGTCCCCAAAAAACCCCCCCCTGTTACAGTCCCACGTCCACTATACAGACCCCAAAAACCAGAAACCCCTTAAATACGACACAAAAACCAGATGCCTCATTTTTAAAAGCTCCAAACCAGACCGCTCTGAATAAGGGGCTCCAGACTTTCCACTTCCTGCTCAGATTCGCGCCTCCACCCATTTTGGTTATCGTGATCGTGCTGTCCTGATACCAGTATGCGGGCCCTTATCTCGGGGTTCGAGGAGGGGAGGCTTCAGGAAGCAGACAAAAGAGGTTTTAAGATGTGGGGCACCCGGGACACTGGCCCCCTGCACCAGGAGAGGGGAGAGCTTCTGTTTTTGCCAATGTTTCTTGGGCGTGCGTAGAGTGGGGCAGTACAAGTGATAGTAAATTTGGGGGAGGGGCCCCAAAGCCGCCGCGCCCTGGTTTTGGGCGCATGGGGTCCCCTGTTCAGTCACAATAATACTTAAAGTGGCTTCAAATCACTTTAAATTCTAATGAGCCGAACATTCTTCCAATTAGCTTTAATTTCCCATCAGCGCTACCTGTCTGCTATGATGCGGGTCTCTGTATAAAAGAAATTCATTATTCATCTGGGCAATCTCCTCTCCATCTCCCGGCGCGCCGTACAGCGAGAGGTATGAATAATTCACACGGTATGTCAAGGCGAGGAGATTAAAGGGTAAACACCCAGCCCCAAACTGCCCGCATCGCCTTCATCATACATCAAAGCTTCAGAGGTAAACCCGGTGAGCCTCGCTGATAACAACACTGACAACCCCCGGAGCCCGAAAAATTCTTTTTCCCAACAAATGGACAGTGAAAAGCAATCATCACCTGGAATAATGCGGTTATCAGCGGCCATTGCCAACATACGGCCTTCAGGTCACCGTGATAAAACACTTTGTAGGGGGTCGCTAAGAAAATATATATATATATTCCATTGGCGCAGGGTTGTCCAAAAAAGAAAAAAAAACTAATACTTACCTGCCCCCTGCTGCTGTCGCTGCCGGTGATCCTCTCCACTCAGCTTCTGGGTTCTGGTCTTGATGCACTGAAGGGGCTCACGATCCATTGTAAGTGAAGGGAGCAGGAGCCTTCCCTCCGTGGCGGGATGAGAACCCGGAAGTTGAGAGGAGAGGATCCATGGGAGCGATAGCGGCAGAGGGTGGGTAAGTATTCGTTTTTTTTTCTTTTGCACCGACCTGGACCCAATGGAATATATATATTAATTAATGGGAAAACCCCTTTTTAAGGGGGGTTTTACGGTTTAACTTTCGTGCTCTTCACTAATTTTTCGAATTGAATTTTAAATCCAGGGGGGGTGTCCTCCTCTCAGAGGTTGGGCTTCCCTCAGCTGGTGTGTCTTCCGCCAGGAGGCGTGTCTCTCCTCTCAGCAGGTGTGTCTCTCCTCTAGTGGTGTGGCTCTCCCCCCCAGGGGGCGTGTTTCTCCTCTCAGCAGTGTGTCTCTCCTCCAGCAGGTGTGTTCCCCCCCTCTCAGGGGTGTCTCTCCCGCCGGAGGCTGTCTCTCCTCTGAGCAGGTGTTTTCCCCTCCTGCCAGGGGGTGTGTGTTCCTTCCCCGCAGGTGGTCTCTCCTGCCAGGGGGTGGTGTTCCTCTCAGCAGGTGTGTCTCTCCTGCCAGGGGGTGTGGTCCCCCTCTCAGCAGGTGTGTCTCCCTGCCAGGGGGGGTGTCCCCCCTCCTCTCGCAGGGGTGTCTCCTGCCGGAGGCGTGTCTCTCCTTCAGCAAAAGTGCTCTCCTGCCAGGGGGTTGGTTCTTTTTCCCCACTAAAGACTGTGAATCATCATTCTGTATTTTCAGTAGAAGGGGGAAAGGGTTTCTGGGCAGAAAGTCCAGCCTCCTGCAGTGTTCTCTTGTTTGCAGAAACCTTCATCTTCAGGCTCCACAAGCTCCTTGCTGTGCTATCACCAGTTATACACACAGCCTGAACGGATGAAACACGTGAGGAATGCACACTGCCCTCCCTCCTCCCTCTCTGTTATCAGGCAGGAGACTGTGTGACTGTGTTATATGGAGGGAACACAGGATATAAGACTGTGTTATATGAAGGGATCTATGAGTTAAACAGTCAGTAATTAGATCATTCACCTTAGAGCTAGGAGTATACAGCCAGCAGCCCTCTCACATAGTTGGTTTTACTTTAGGTTTTAACAGCTCAGAGGGGAGTAAGTGCAAAGTGTGCAGGCAGCCAATCACAGTGCAGCGGGTGTGCCCGGGGCATTTCCTGTCTAGAGGCGTATACTAACAGGATGAATGAAATGTCAGTCAGCCAATCACAGTGCAGGGGGCGTGTCAAGGGGCAGAATCCGACCGCGGGCGTGTCCCGACTAGCAGCAGCAGAAATAGAAAACAGATGCACAGAAAAGTTTATATCTACTATAGCAAGTGACTGAGGTAATGCAACCCAATTACAAAAGGGCTTATTTTTACTGTCCCCATAATCTGAGATATGATCTTTGTAGTGAGAAAACCCCTTTAACATTTTACCTGATTTTTCTAACTACCCAATCACAGAAAGGGCAGCTAAGAGCAGTGGCAATGAGTTTCCACTGGAATCAGTAACCGAGGGGGGACACAGATACAAGTAGGGTACCACAGGGATCAGTATTGGAGAGAGTCAAAGGTACTAGTGAGGTATCACAGGGGTTCATATTGGAGGGGTTACAGTTACTAGGGGGTACCATAGGGAACAATATTGTAGGGGGTCACAGTTACTAGTGGGGTACCAAATTGATCATTATAAGAGGGGTCATAATTGCTAGTAGGGTACCAAAGGAGTCAGTATTGTAGGGGTCACATTTACTAGTAGGGTACCACAGGAGTCAGTATTGTAGGGGTCACATTTACTAGTAGGGTACCACAGGAGTCAGTATTGTAGGGGTCACATTTACTAGTAGGGTACCACAGGAGTCAGTATTGGGCCCCCGTCTTTATAATATAATTGTGAAACACTCTACTAGGAGGCTAAAGAAGATGCGGAGCCGAGTGTCAAAATGGAGGAAGGGCTCCGAGGTGCTACTCGGGGGCACACGTCTAAGTTAGTGGGCCAGTGAAGCCATGAGTGATGCCATGACATCCTGTTACTGGACACAGTAAATTCAAGTCTCTATAGTCTGACACTCTATACAGTATATTTTATCGTTGTGGTGCCTGTTGCCCAATTGTCCATCCAGAATATCTCCAACGCCACTCACCAAAAATGTTTTTATTTAAAAAAACCAGACTTTTTATTTTAACAGCATTTCAACATGATGCATATAATTCGGGTGAACATGTACATTACAAAATCTTCAATATATCACTTCATAGAGAATCATTTTAAATGATTCAGTCAACAAGACCTTTATCACGGATATCTCATCCACATTTCACAAACGATTCTACCCGGTTACAGACCATATTTATTGACCCACCATCAAAAGTACTTGTACACCCAGAATAGCAGACATCCCCCAAAAGATCCTCTAACAAGGATGCCAAACTCATTTTCACCGTGGCCCACAACAGCATTGTGGTTCTCCTCAAAGGGCCGTTGGAGGGTGGCTAGGTGCGATGCACCCAGCTCTTGGCAAGAAGTCCACTTGCTGCCGATACAAGCCGCTCACTGCGCCACCATGGGCTTGGGGCGTTAAACTTAAATCATAGTATGACGCCCCCTCCCCACACATATTCCATTCGAACAGCACTCAGGGCAGTTCTTCATCCTGCCCAGCCATAAAAACGAGCCTGGCTCAATAACAATAGTGACCACACATCTACAATATGGGTATTTACTGGACAATCCTCCGGTAGACCAGTCTGACCCCATCTTGGTTAATGTTCGTAATGCATCAACAGTGACTATACCGCCAGCCTATCTACTGGATTCACCCTTTGGCGGGTCAGTCTGGCATTCTGCAATATCAGTGATATAATTACCCACCATTAATGGTGACTATGCACTTAGACCAGGGGTGTCAAACTGCGGCCCTCCAGTTGTTGGGAAACTACAACTCCCATCATGCATGTGTATAATCTATAACAGTGGGCATGATGGGAGTTGTAGTTTGCCAACAGCTGGAGGGCCGCAGTTTGACACCCATGACTTAGACTATCAGTACAAACTTTTGATCCTCTGCTAAGCCAGTCCAGTCCTGGTCACCTAATATCCCCATCGCTGATTATTTAACATCTACTGGGAGTAATAGTCCCTGCCTTGGTTACATAACATTGATGATGCACTTACCCATTATCAATAGTGACTACACCCCCAAAATATTAGTTTCCACCGGGCAATCCTCTAGTGTCCGGGCTAACACCACTATAGTAACCTGACCTTGACAAAGTGTTTAGCCCCTACTAACAGTTGTTACACACCCAAAATATCCTTATTCATTCAACAATCCTCTGGTGAGCCAGAACATTGGTTTCTAGTAGATGATCCTCTGGTGGACCAGACTGACCTTGTCTTGGTTACACAACATCAGTGATATGAATAATACCAGTGACTACTTACCCAGGATGGTGGTTTCCACCAGGTGATCCGCTGGGGGAACATTCTTGCCCTGTGTTGGTTACTTATCATCCTTAATATACTTACCCAGAACATTGGTTTCCACTAGATGATCCTCTGGTGGACCAGACTGACCTTGTGTTAGTTACAGAACATTGATGATATGTATATGTTCTATTACCAGTGACTACTTAGCCCATATATTGGTTTCCACCAGGTGATCCTCTGGTGGACCAGTCTGGCCCTTTCTTGGTTACATAACATCAATGATATACTTACCCAGAACATTGGATCCTCTGGTGGACCAGACTGACCTTGTATTGGTTACACAATATTGATGATATGTATATGCTCTATTACCAGTGACTACTCACCCAGGATATTGCTTTCCACCAGGTGATGCTCCGGTGGACCAGTCTGGCCCTGTGTTGGTTACATAACATCGATGATGTCCTTACCCAGAACATTGATGACATGTATATGTTCTAATACCGGTGACTACTTACCCCAGATATTGGTTTCCTCCAGGTGATCCTCTGGTGGACCAGTCTGGCCCTATGTTGGTTACATAACATCGATGATGTACTTACCCAGAACATTGGTTTCCACTAGATGATCCTCTGGTGGACCTGACTGGCCCTGTGTTGGTTACACAACATCGATGATATGTATATGTTCTAATACCAGTGACTACTTACCCAGGATATTGGGGTCTCCACTAGATGACCCTTCTGATGGACCAGACTGGCCCTGTGTTGGTTACACAACATCGATGATATGTATATGTTCTATTACCGGTGACTACTTACCCCAGATATTGGTTTCCTCCAGGTGATCCTCTGGTGGACCAGTCTGGCCCTATGTTGGTTACACAACATCGATGATATGTATATGTTCTAATACCAGTGACTACTTACCCAGGATATTGGTCTCCACTAGATGATCCTCTGGTGGACCTGACTGGCCCTGTGTTGGTTCCACAACATCGATGATATGTATATGTTCTAATACCAGTGACTACTTACCCAGGATATTGGTCTCCACTAGATGATCCTCTGGTGGACCAGACTGGCCCTATGTTGGTTACATAACATCGCCAATGTTCTTGCTCACTGTTCATAGTGACTACACACCCAGAATATCGGTTTTCATACAATCATGAACCCGCAGAGTCAGGACGGTGCGAGTGCACATGGAGATAAGTATATGACACAGCCGTATGGTATAATTTCCTTCATGTTGGTGCCCAACATTAGGCCTATTAGAGTTGTTTCATGTAAAAGCTTTCCTCTGCCGGAGCGGCATAAAAGCCTGTCGCTGCGCGCTCTAATGGATCCCACTCTTGCTTTTGTTTTGCAGAACTTTCCACATTTTAATCTGTCAGGAATCTTTTATTTTTAGTCCCGCATATATAATTGGTGATAATAAAAGGCGACAAAAAAATGGTTTTCCTGTCCTGGATACGGCGCGGTATCTATGGTAACCCGGTAATGTACGTGCCGCTCTCTACTCCTCAGTCGGCAAGTGACAAACCGTCAATATTATACCTGAAATCATACGATTCCGGATCTGAGCATCGTCAGCATCGCCTCAATAGAAGGTTGGCTGCTCGAGGAGGTGCGACTGGGGTGAAGACTTTTACCCCAGGACAAAGGACTGAAGATGACCCAAGGAGAAGAGGAGGCTCAGCTGACACAAAGACGAGGGTAGAGCTCTTCTTAGTAGCTAAGAAGTTTTTGTTGCACTGGACGGACACCGACACCAAGGACACTACAGGGGATGTGCTCCGGACACTTCACATCTGGGGCTTTCCAAAACCCTCTAATGTGACCCCTGAGAAAAGAACATCCCAACCTCTGACCTGATCTCTAGTATAATCCTAGTAGACTGCACCCCTCTATCTCCTGCCTGACCCTACACACTGATCCCTCTCCAGCCTGCTATCGCTTACCGGAGATCCCACAGCACTACATAACTTGTCTGATCCCTTCTCAAAGATCCCTCTGCTCCCCTCCATCTCCTCTCTGATCCCTACACACTGATCCCTCTGCTCCCCTCCATCTCCTCTCTGATCCCTACACACTGATCCCTCTGCTCCCCTCCATCTCCTCTCTGATCCCTACACACTGATCCCTCTGCTCCCCTCCATCTCCTCTCTGATCCCTACACACTGATCCCTCTGCTCCCCTCCATCTCCTCTCTGATCCCTACACACTGATCCCTCTGCTCCCCTCCATCTCCTCTCTGATCCCTACACACTAATATCTCTGCTCCCCTCCATCTCCTCTCTGATCCCTACACACTGATCCCTCTGCTCCCCTCCATCTCCTCTCTGATCCCTACACACTGATCCCTCTGCTCCCCTCCATCTCCTCTCTGATCCCTACACACTGATATCTTGCTCCCTCCATTTCCTCTCTGATCCTACAACACTGATCCTTGCTCCCTCCATCTCCTCTCTGATCCCTCACATGATCCCTTGCTTCCCTCCATCTCTCTCTGGATCCCTACACACTGATCCCTCTGCTCCCCCTCATCTCCTCTCTCGATCCTTCACACTGATACCTCTGCTCTCCTCCATCTCCTATCTGTTCCCTACAACTAATATCTCTGACTCCCTCCTCTCTGATCCCTACACACTGATCCCTCTGCTCCCCTCCATCTCCTCTCTGATCCCTACACACTAGATCCTCCTGCTCCTTCATCTATTCTCTTCGATCCCTTACACATAATATCTCTGTCCCCTCCATTCCTCTTTGATTCTAACACACTGTTCTCTGCTCTCCTCTATCTCCTCTCTGATCCCTTAACTAATATCTCTGCTGCCCCTCCATTTCCTCTCTGATCCCTACCACTGATCCTTGCTCCCCTCATCTCCTCTCTGATCCCTCACACATGATCCCTTGCTCTCCTTATTCTCTCTCTGATCCCTACACACTGATCCCTCTGCTCTCCTCTATCTCCTCTCTGATCCCTACACACTGATACCTCAGCCCCCATTAATCTCAATCTATTTAGTGAGCAGAGTCATCAGAAGATGTCAGGCTCAGTAGTGTAGTAACCCCTATACACTGCTCCCATTGCTGCAGATACTATAGCAGCGGGTCTGTAGGAGTGATGGGACAACTCTAGGGACAGCTACTGCGCTCGGCCGGCCCTGCACTGGAGCCATCGTGATGTAACATTCATCATAATAAAGAGATAAATCCCCGCGAGGCTGTAAATGGAGGCGCGAGGCTGTAAATGGAGGCGCGAGGCTGTCACCGGGAAACATGAGGGACAAATGTGACATCAATGAGAAGAGGTTTATGGAAAAATATCAAAAAACCACAGAATAACTCACCACAAAAGCCGGAAAGAGCCACCTCTTCTCATTTCCATGTATGATGAAACGTTAGAGTCACATTTTATGACCCTCATTACGCAAGTAGGGTAGCGAGGTGCGTGACTTCTGTTGCTCAGGGGCCCCAATACACAGTAGGGTTAGCAAGAGGTGCAGTGACATCCTGTTTGCTCGGGGCCCCATCACACAGCAGGGTTACAGAGGGAAGGTGCAGTGACATCCGTACTGCTCCTGGTGCGGGTTCCATTACACCAGCAGGGTTAGCAGAGGTTGGCAGTGACAATCGTCTGCTCCGGGGCCCCCAGACACAGTAGGGTTAGCGAGGTGCGGTGGACATCGTCTTGCTCGGGGGCCATACATAGTATGGTTAGCGAGGTGCAATGACATCCGTCTGCTTCGGGTCCCTCATACCACAGTAGGATTAGTAGAGGTGCAGTGACATTGTCTGCTTCGGGTCCCATACACAGTGGGGTTGCAGAGGGGCAGTGACATCTGTGCTGTCCGGGGTTGGCCCCATACATAGGTTGGGTTAGCAGTGGTGCAATGACATCCGGTCTGCTTAGAGGTTCCCATAAACAGTAGGGTTCGCAGAGGTGCAGGACATCTGTCTGCTTCGGGCCCTTACACAGTAGGGTTAGCAGTGGTTGCAGTGACAATTCGTCCTGCTCCTGGGGGGCCCCATAACACAGTAGGGTTAGAGAGGTGCAGTGACATCCGTCTGCTCCGGGGCCCCATACACAGTAGGGTTAGCAGAAGGTTGCAGTGACATCATATGCTCGGGGCCTATCCACAGTAGGAGTTAGCAGAGATCGCAGTGACAATCGTCTCGCCTCCGGGCCCATACACAGTAGGGTTAGAGAGGTGCAAGTGACATCCGTCTGCTCCGGGCCCTTACACAGTAGGATCTGCAAGAGGTGCCGTGACATCCGTTGCTCGGGCCCCATTACCACAGTAGGATCTGCAGAGGTGCAGTGACATTCTGTCTGCTCGGGCCCATACACAGTAGGGTTAGCAGGGGTGCATGTGACTCCGTCTGCTCGGGGCCCCATACACAGTTGGTTAAGCACGAGTGCAGTGACATCCGTCTGCTCCGGGGCCCCATACATCAGTAGGGTTAGCCAGACGGTGCGTGACATCCGTCTGCTCCGGGGGTCCATACACAGTAGTGTTAGCAGAGGTTGCAGTGACATCAGTCTGCTCTGGGGCCCCATACACAGTAGGGTTAGCAGAGGTGCAGTGATACCCGTCTGCTCCGGGCCCCATACACAGTAGGGTTAGCAGAGGTGTGGTGACATCAGTCTCTCAGAAACACCGGCACCCATGGCCCAAAACTAATAATCATCCATAGTTGCAACTCTGAAAACTCTTCCCGTATACCAATGAGGGATGTGCGTGCAGACATCCTATCCCTCACCTTATATACCCACCAAGCCAGCAAACCACATGGGACTTCCTTCAACTGCTACACACTGCCGACATCGTAATTAGGAAGGGTCCTAATAATATGACTCAAATGTGGGATATCCATCTGTCAAAGATTTGGAGACAGATCCTCCATACTACACCACACAGGAGAGGAGACAGATCCTCTATACTACACACACAGGAGAGGAGAAAGATTCCTCCATACTACACACACAGGAGAGGAGGACAGATTCCTCTATATTACACCACACAGGAGAGGAGACAGATCCTCTATACTTCACCACGACAGGCGAGGAGACAGATCCTCCTTATACACATCACAGGAGAGGAGTCAGATCCTCTATATACACACACAGGGGAGGAGACAGATCTCCATACTACACCACACTGTGACGAGGAGACAGATCCTCGTATATTAACCACACAGGAGAGAGAGACAGATCCTCTATACTACACCACACAGGCGAGGGAGACAGGCTCCTCTATACTACAACCAAAAGGAGAGGAGGGGACAGATCCTCTATTACTATTACACCACAGGAGAGGAGACAGATCCTCCTATACAACACACACCAGTGGAGAGGAGACGATCCTCTATACTATACCACACATGAGAGGAGACAGCTCTCTATTTCTACACACCACAGAAGAGCTGCAGATTCTCTATAATAACACACAGGAGAGGAGAAGTATCCTCTATACTACACACACAGGAGAAGGAGACAGATCCTCTATACTGCACAACAGGAGAGGGACAGATCTCTATCACTACACCACCAGGAGAGGAGACAGATTCCTCTGATTCTGCACACACAGGAGTGGACGGACAGCTCCTCTATACTACTCAACCAGGACGAGAGAGACAGATCCTCCATACTACACCACACAGGAGAAGGAGACAGCACCTCTATATACCCAATATGGAGAGGAGAAGATCCTCTATACTACTCCACACCGGAGAGTGACAGATCTCAATACTAACAACAGGAGAGCTGACAGTCCTCTATATTAGACCACATAGGAGAGCTGACGCTCTCTTTACTACACCACACAGGACAGGAGACAGATCTCTATACTACACACACAAGAGAGGAGCAGATCTCCTACTACACCACACGGGAGAGGCGCAGAATCCTCCATATTCCCACACAGGAGAGGAGACAGATCCTCCATTATACACACACAGGAGAGGAGACAGATCCTCTATACTTACACCACAACAGGAGAGGAGACCCAGTTCTCTATACTACACCACACAGGGAGAGGAGAAGGATCTCTATAATACACCAACAGGAGAGGAGACAGATCCTCTTATATTAGACCACATAGGGAGAGAGACAGATCCTCTATACTTACTCCACACAGGAGAGGTGGGGACAGTCTCTATTATACACCACACGGAGAGTGACAGTCCTCTATTACTACCCACCACAGGAGACGGATGACAGATCCTCGTATATTAGTCCACATAGGAGAGCTGACAGCTCCTCTATACTACACCACACAAGAAGAGGAGACAGATCTCTTCATATACACCACACAGGAGAGCTGACAGAACCATCTATACTAACCACACAGGAGAGGAGACAGATCTCTTTACTAACCACACAGTAGAGATGACAGATCCTCTATACTACACCATCAGGAGTGGAGACAGATTCATATTATACAACACGGAGAGGAGACAGATCTCTATATACACCACACAGGAGAGGAGACAGTCCTTATACTACACCACACAGGAGAGGGTGAGTCAGGATCCTCTATTCTACACCACACCGGAGTGGAGAAGTTCCTCTATATACACCACACAGGAGGAGGAGACAGATCTCTTACTACTCCACCCAGGTGAGAGGATGATCCTCTATACGACACCACACAGGAGAGGAGACGATCCTTATACCAACCCACACAGGAGAGGAGACTGATCCTATATCTACACACACAGGAGAGCTGACAGATGTCATACTGCCCACACAGGAGAAGCGACGATCCTATATATGCACCACACAGGAGAGGAGACAGGTCTCTATTCTACACACACAGGAGCGGGGACAGCTCTCTATATACACCACACATGAGAGGAGACAGATCCTCCTATACTACACCACACAGGAGAGGAGACAGTTCTCATAATTACACCACACAAGGAGAGGGACAGATTCTTATACTACACAACCTCAGGCGTGAGGAGAAGATCCCCTATCACCACACCACACAGGAGAGGAGGACAGATTCTATACTACACCACAAGGAGGCTGACAGATCTTTTACTGCCACCACAAGTAGAGAGACAGGTATCCTATTACTGCACCCCACAAAGGAGAGGTGACAGTCTCTATACTACACACAAGGAGAGTGGACTGATCTCTATACTACACACAACAGGAAGAGTGAGACAGATCTCCATACTACACCACCAGGAGAGGAAGACAGATCCTCCATACTACACACACAGAGAGAGACAGATCTCGTATACTACACACACAAGGAGAGAGGAGACAGATCCTCTATATACACACACAGGAGGGAGGGAAGATCCTCTATACTACCACACGAGGAGAAGGTGACAGATCCTCTATATTAGACCACATAGGAGAGGAGGACAGATCATTATTACCTACACCACAAGGAGAGGAGGCCAGCTCCTCTATACTACCACCACACAGGGAGAGCTGACAGCTCTCCTATACCTACACCCAAAAAGGAGAGCTGACAGCCTTCCTCTATATTAGACACTTAGGAGGCTGACAGCTCCTCTATACTACACCACACAGGAGAGGTGACAGATCCTCTAAATACCACCACAAGGAGAGTGGAAGTTCCTCTATACTTCACCCACACAGGAGGAGGAGACAGATCTCTATACCTCCACACAAGGAGAGCTGGACAGATTCTATCTACACACACAGGAGAGGAGAGATCACTAAACTACACCAAGGAGGAGGAGACAGTCTTATACTACACCACAAGGACGAGGAGTCAGCTCCTCTTTACTACACCTCCTAGGAGAGCGGACAGATCCTCTATTATACACACACAGGAGAGGAGACAGATCTCTATACTACACCACACAGTGAGCGGAGTCGCATCCTCTATACTACCACACACAGGAGGAGGAGACGATCCTCATACTACACCACACAGGGGAGGGAGCAGATCCTTATACTACACAACAGGAGAGGAGACAGATCTCTAACTCACCACACAGGAGGTGAGAGATCCTCTATACCACACACACAGGAGAGGAGCAGATCCTCTTTACTACACCACACAGGAGAGTGACAGTGTTCTATACTGCACCACACAGGAGAAGACGACAGATCCTGTATACTGCACACACAGTGAGATGAGAAGCTCCTCTTACTACACCACACAGGAGCAGGGGACAGCTCCTTATACTAACCACCAGGAGAGGGAGAAGATCTCTATACTCACCACACTGGAGAGGAGACAGATCCTCTTATATTACACCCACACAGAGAGGAGAAGATCCTCTATACTAACCACAAGGAGAAGAGACAGATCCTCTATACCACACCACACAGGAGAAGGAGACAGATCTCTATACTACACACACAGGAGAGTTGGAAGAATCGCTATACTGCACTCAACAGGATAGGAGACAGCTCCTCTTACTTACACAACAGGAGAGTGACAGATCTTTATACTTTACACCACACGGAGAGGAGACAGCTCTCTATACTAACCACACAGGAGAGGAGACAGCTCCACTATACTACACAACACAGGAGAGGAGACAGCTCCTTATACTTACAACACACAGGAGAGGAGACAGATCCTTATATACACAACAAGTAGAGTGACAGATCATATCTAATATACACCACCACAGGCGAGGAGACAGCTCCTTATACTACTCCAACACAGGAGAGGAGAAGATCTCTTATATACACCACCAGGAGAGGTGACAGCTCTCTACTACTACACACACAGGAGAGGAGACAGATCCTCTATACTACACCACACGAGGAGGGATTGACAGATCCTCATATACTACAAACACACAGGAGAGGAGACAGATCATCGTATACATACCACCACACAGGAGATCTGACTAGATTCTATAACACCACCAGGAGAGGAGACAGATCTCTATACTACACCACACTGTTGAGATGAGACAGATCCTCTATAACTACACCAACTAGGAGAGGAGACAGATCTCTATACTACACCACACAGGAGTAGAAGCTGACAGATCTCTATATACACCACACAGGAGAGGAGACGATCCTCCTACTACTACACCACACAGGAGAGGAGAAGCTCCTCTAATACTTACACCTCACAGGAGAGGAGACAGATCTCTATACTACACACACAGGAGAGAAGGAAGCTCTCTATATACACACACAGAGGGAGAGAGGCTCTCTATACTACACCCACACAGGAGAGGAGAGGCTCCTCTATACTACACACACTGGGAGGAGAGTGCTCCTCTATTATACACCACACAGGAGAGGAGACAGATCCTCTATACCACACAGGAGAGGAGAAGATCTTCTATACACCAACAGGAGAGCGTGACAGATCCTTTACTACACCACACAAGCGAGGAGGCAATCCTCTATATAACAACTGGAGAGGAGGACAGATCTCTTACTACACACAAAAGGAGAGAAGGAAGATCCTATATATACACCACAAGAAGAGAGAGACAGATCCTTATTACTACACCACACAGGAGAGGAGACAGGTCAATATTAATGCACAACAGGAGAGCTGACAGATCCTCTATACTACACTACAACAGGAGGTGACAGATCCTCTATACTACACCACACAGGGAGGAGCTGAACTCTATATATCACACACAGGACAGGAGGACAGCTCTCTATTACTACACCACACAGAGAGCTGACAGATCCTCTATACTACAACACCACAGGAGAGGAGGACAGATCCTATATATGCCCCACACAGGAGAGCTGACAGATCTTATATACATACACAGGAGAGCTGACAGATCCTCTATAATACACCACACAGAGAGACAGATCCTTATAACTACACACACAGGAGAGAGGACAGATCCTCTATACTACACCACACAGGAGAGGAGACAGTCCTCTATACTCACACACAGAGAGCTGAACAGATCCTCAATTCTACACAACAGTGAAGAGGAGACAGTCTCTATACTAACACCACACAGAGGGAGACGGTCTCTATGTACACCACACAGGAGCGGAGACAGATCCTCTTATATACACACACAGGAGAGGAGACAGCTCCACTATACTACACACACAGGAGAGCTGACAGATCCTTCGTATACTACACACAGGAGAGAGACAGATCTTATACTACACCAACAGGAGAGGAGGACAGGTCTCTATGTACACACACAGGAAAGCTGACAGATCCTCTATATACACACACTGGTTGAGGAGAAGTTCCTCTAACTACACCACTCAGAAGATGTAGACCGATCCTCTATTACTAACGCACAGGAGAGTGACTAGATTCTATATACACCACACCAGGAGAGCTGACGAACCTCTATACTACACACAAGGAGGAGGAGGACAGCATCCTCTATACTACACACACAGGAGAGGAGACAGATCCCCTATTACTACACACAAAGAGAGCGAAGAAGATCTCTATACTAACCAACAGATTGAGGAGATCAGTCTCTTACTACACACACAGGAGAGTGACAGATCCTCATTACTACACCACACAAAAGAGGAGACAGTCCCTCTATATACACCACACAAAAGAGGAGGGACAGCTCTCTTATACTACACCACAAGGAGAGGAGACAGCTCTCTATATACACCACACAGGAGAGGAGACAGATCCTCTATACTACACCACAAAGGATGAGAAGGCAAGATCCTCATATACTACACCACACAGGAAGAGGAGACAGATTCTCTATTATACCACCACAGGAGAGAAGACGGATCCTCTATACTACTCCAACAGGAGAGGGAGACAGATCCTCTATACTACACCACACAGGGGAGGAGACATATCCTCTATAGAACACAACACAGGAGAGGGAGAGATCCTCTATACTACAACACACAGGAGAGGTGGGACAGATTCTATTACTACACCCAAGGAGAGGAGACCAGATCTCTATACTACACCACACAGGAGAGCTGACAGACTCCTCTATATACACCACAGCAGAGGGGACGTATCCTCTATTATAACAACAGCAGATGAGAAGATCCTCTATACTACACACACAGAAGAGGAGACAGATCTCTATACTACTCCATACAGGAGAGGAGAAGGTCCTCTATTTCTACACCACACAGGAGAGCAAGATGATCTCTATAATACTGCACAAGGAGAGGAGACAGATCCTCTACTTACACCACACAGGCGAGGAGGACAGCTCCTCTTATACTACACCACACAGGAGAGGAGGACAGGTCCTCTATTCTACACACACTGGCAGAGGAGCAGTTCTCGAATATACACACACAGTGAGAGCTGAACAGATCTCTATACTAACATCACACAGGAGAGGGACGGACAGCTCCTCTATACTACACCACACAGGAGAGAGTAAGATCCTGCAATCCACAACTGCTGTGAAACTACAACTCCCAACCTACTCAGGCCATGCTGAGAGTTTCAGTTTCACAATCTAACTCCAGGTTCCAGACCAGCAAACTAGGTTTTTTCCTCCCTGTGTCGTCACATCTACTGCTCCATTATTGGCAATAGTAGGGAAAGGAGGAAGAGAAGTTTCACCCTCAAAACCGAGAGAAACTTCGAGACATTTATTATTATCTTTTTAAGAGACGCGTCTCTTGCAACTGGAAAAAACTTAACTTAAAGTAAAAAGGCTGAGTGAGCCGGGCGGTCAGAGGCGAGCGGTCAGAGGCGAGTGGTCAGAGGCGAGCGGTCAGAGGCGAGTGGTCAGAGGCGGGCGGTCAGAGCCGGGCGGTCAGAGGCGAGTGGTCAGAGGCGAGTGGTCAGAGGCGGGCGGTCAGAGGCGAGTGGTCAGAGGCGGGCGGTCAGAGTGCCGACAGCGGGTCAGTGGCAGAGGGCGAGGTGGTCAGAGGCCGAGTGGTCAGAGCCGTGGGTCAGAGGCGGGTGGTCAGAGCCGGGTGGTCAGAGCTGGGTGGTCAGAGGCGAGTGGTCAGAGGCGTGTGGTCAGAGGCGAGCGGTCAGAGGCGAGTGGTCAGAGCCGGGCGGTCAGAGGCGGGCGGTCAGAGGCGGGTGGTCAGAGCCGGGCGGTCAGAGGCGGGCGGTCAGAGGCGAGCGGTCAGAGGCGAGTGGTCAGAGGCGAGTGGTCAGAGGCGAGTGGTCAGAGGCGAGTGGTCAGAGGCGAGTGGTCAGAGCCGGGCGGTCAGAGGCGAGTGGTCAGAGGCGAGTGGTCAGAGGCGAGTGGTCAGAGGCGAGTGGTCAGAGCCGGGTGGTCAGAGGCGAGCGGTCAGAGCGGGGTGGTCAGAGCCGGGCGGTCAGAGGCGGGTGGTCAGAGGCGGGTGGTCAGAGGCGAGTGGTCAGAGGCGAGTGGTCAGAGGCGAGTGGTCAGAGCCGGGCGGTCAGAGGCGAGTGGTCAGAGGCGGGCGGTCAGAGGCGAGCGGTCAGAGGCGGGCGGTCAGAGGCGAGTGGTCAGAGGCGGGTGGTCAGAGGCGAGTGGTCAGAGGCGAGTGGTCAGAGGCGAGTGGTCAGAGGCGGGCGGTCAGAGGCGAGTGGTCAGAGGCGAGTGGTCAGAGCCGGGCGGTCAGAGGCGAGTGGTCAGAGGCGAGTGGTCAGAGGCGAGTGGTCAGAGCCGGGCGGTCAGAGGCGAGTGGTCAGAGGCGAGTGGTCAGAGCCGGGCGGTCAGAGGCGAGTGGTCAGAGGCGGTTGGGGCAGAAGGGATGGTCAGAGCGGGCGGCAGAGGCGAGTGGTCAGAGGGGAGTGGGCAGAGGGGGTGGTCAAGGGGGTGGTCAGGGCGGGTGGGGGAGGCGAGGCAAGGGGGGTGGTCAGGGGGGCGGTCAGACGGGGGGTCAGGGCGGGGGTCGGGCGGTGGTCAGAGGGAAAAGGGGCAGAGGGGAGTGGCAAGGCAAGTGGTCAGAGGCGGGTGGTCAGAGCCGGGGGGTCAAGGGGGTGGCAGAGGGGGGTCAGGGCGAGTGGTCAGAAGCCGATGTCAGGCGAGTGGTCAGAGGCGGGTGGTCAGAGGCGGGTGGTCAGAGGCGGGCGGTCAGAGGCGGGTGGTCAGAGGCGAGTGGTCAGAGGCGGGTGGTCAGAGGCGGGTGGTCAGAGGGGGTGGTCAGAGGGGGCGGTCAGGGGGGGCGGTCGAGCGGGGGGGGTCAGGGCGGGGCGGTCAGAGGCGAGTGGAAGGAGGGTTTGGGCAAAGGGGGGGT
>JAODAL010055116.1:0-24182 GCA_025379985.1 Phyllomedusa bahiana
ACAGGTAAGAAACTCAGTCCCTATATTCCATTTGGATATCATGTGCAAGGTACAGAGGTAGATTATAGAACTTTTGCATATTCTGGATTTGTGTTATTTTATTAGTGGATCTTCTTATAACGTATAATATATGATTGGTAGATCAGAGAAAAGTAAGGGACAGGTAAAAAAAAAGTGTAGGCAGGTTCAGACTGTTGTGTGTAATCACAGAGACACATAGGGCTGCATAGGAGCTGTAGACACAAAATTAGTTGAAGCTTTAACAGGAGATTATTTGCAAAGTTTCTTTATCTTTTGACTTAGGTATATGTAGGTGAGGTTATCTGTGCATGCTGAGGGTCAAGCTCAAACTAACCCACAGGGGAGCAGGGGAAACCCCCGTTGGCACCTGGATAGGGTTGACCCTTGGGTATGCAGTTGGTTTTTAGGGAGAATGACAGAGAAAGAAAGGCAGACTGCAAGAGTCATGTACAGTAGATGTAGAGTGCGCCCCAAGAATCAACTCTACTGGTGGGCCCCCAAGAATCAACTCCACTGGTGGGCCCCAAGAATCAACCTCACTGGTGGGCACCAAGAAACAACTACAGTGGTGGCCACAAGAATCACTTCCGCGGGTGGGCCTCAAGAATCAACTCCACTGGTGGACCCAAAAATCAACTTCACTGGTGGACCCAAAGAATAATCTGTACTGTATGACCACAAGAATCAACTCCACTGGTGAGCTTAAATAATCAGCTCCACTGGTGGACCCCAAGAATCAATTCCACTGGTGTGCCCCATGAATCAACTCCACTGGTGGCCCCAAGAATCAACTCCACATGGTTGGAAAACCCCAAAAATCAACTCCCTGGTGGAACCCAAGAATCAATCCATGGGGGAACCCAAGAATCCAACTCCATGGTGGAAACAAAAATCAGCTTCATGGTGAGCCCCCAAAAATCAATTCCACTGTTGGAGCCCAAGAATCAACTCCACTGGTGGGCCCCAAGAATCATCTCCTCTGGTGGGAACCAAGAATCAGCTTCACTGGTGGCCTCAACAATAAACTTCACTGCTGGGCCCCAAGAATCAACTCTACTGATGGGTCCCAGGAACAATCTCCACTGGGGTGCCCCAAGAATCAACCTCACTGGTGGGCACCAAGAATCACCTCCACTGGTGGCCTCAAGAATCATTTCCGCGGGTGGGCCTCAAGAATCAACTCCACTGGTGGGCCCCAAAAACCAACTGCACTGGTGGACCCAAAGAATCATCTGTACTGGATGATCCCAAGAATCAACTCCACTGGTGAGCTTCAAGAATCAGCTCCACTGGTGGACCCCAAGAATCAATTCCACTGGTGTGCCCCAAGTGTCAACCTCACGGGTGGACCCCAAGAATCACCTCCACTGGTGGGCCCCATGAAGTATCTCCGCTGGTGGGCCCCAAGAATCAACTTCACTGGTGAACCCAAAGTATCATCTCTACTGGATGAACCCAACAATCAACTCCATTGATGGGTCCCAGTAATCAATTGCACTGGTGACCCCAAGAATCAATTCAACTGGTGGGCCCCAAGAATCATCTCCACTGGTGGGCCCAAGAATCAACTCCAATGGTGGGCCCAAAGAATCAACTCCACTGGTGGGCCCAAAGAATCAACTCCACTGGTGCGACCAAAGAAGCATCTCCTCTGGTGGGAACCAAGAATCAGCTTCACTGGTGAGCCCCAAGAATCAATTCCACTGGTGGACCCCAAGAATCAGCTCCACTGGTGGGCCTCAATAATCAACTCCACTGGTGGGCCCCAAGAATCATCTCCTCTGGTGGGAACCAAGAATCAGCTTCACTGGTGACCTCAACAATAAACTTAGCTGGTGGGCCCCAAGAATCAACTTCACTGGTGGCCACAAGAATCAACCTCACTGGTGGGCCTTAAGAATCACCTCCACTGGTGGGCCCCACGAAGTATCTCCGCTGGTGGGCCCCAAGAATCAACTTCACTGGTGAACCCAAAGTATCATCTCTACTGGATGACCCGAAAAATCAACTCCATTGATGGGTCCCAGTAATCGATTGCACTGGTGACCCCAAGAATCAACTCCACTGGTGGGCCCCAAGAATCAGCTCCACTGGTGGGCCCCATGAATCAACTCCACTGGTGGCCCCAAGAATCAACTCCACTGGTGGGCCAAAAGAATCATCTCCTCTGGTGGAAACCAAGAATCATCTCCACTGGTGGGCTCAAAGAATCAATTCCACTGGTGGAGCCCAATAATCAACTCCACTGGTGGAGCCTAAGAATCAACTCCACTGGTGGGCCCCAATAATCATCTCCTCTGGTGGGAACCAAGAATCAGCTTCACTGGTAGCCTTAACAATAAACTTCACTGGTGGGCCCCAAAAATCAACTCTACTGATGGGTCCCAGGAACAATCTCCACTGGTGGGCCCCAAGAATCAGCTGCACTGGGTGTGCCCAAGAAAACATTCTCCACTGGTGGGCCCCAAAGAATCAGCTCAACTGTTGGACCCCAAAAAACAATCCCACTGTTGGACCCCAAGAATCATCCCCCACTGGAGGGCCCCAAGAATCACTCCAACTGGTGCGCCCCAAGAATCATCTCCACTGGCAGGCCCCAAGAATCAATTCCACTGGTGGCCCAAAAATCAACTCCCCTGGTGGGTCCCAGGAACAATTTTCCACTGGTTTGGGGGCCCCAAAAATCAGCTTCACTGGTGGGCCCCAAGAATCAACTCTACTGATGGGTCCCAGGAACAATCTCCACTGGTGGGCCCCAAGAATCAGCTTCACTGGTGGGCCCCAAGAATCAGCTCCACTGGTAGGCCCCAGGCACCCCAGTCTGACACTAATGGGGGTTGTAGTTTTCTAATAGTTGAAGGCTCACAGGTTGAAGAGCACTACTATATGCCCTTCATGGCATAGAGAGCATGCTGAGGGTTGTAGTTTTCTAACGGGTGGAGGGCCATATTGTATGCCCTTCTAAGCTGACTTTGGCTCTATCTTTGACTTTTCTTCCATACAGATAATTTTCCTATCTGGGTTGTATTACAGGTTGACCAGTTCTTCTATGAGAATGTGTGAAGGTAATGGGTCGACAGTCACAGAATTCCACATCATCGGGTTTAAGGACTTAGAGAACTTCAAGCTCTCTCTTTTCTTTCTGTTTCTCTTCATTTATGTTGTGATTGTTCTTGGAAATGTCTTCATTGTCTCATTGGTATCAGCATGCCACCACTTCAAAGTGCCCATGTACCTGTTCCTCCGAAATCTCCGAAAACCAGTTCTTGAGAATGTGTGAAACTAATGGGTCGACAGTCACAGAATTCTTCATCCTCGGATTCAAGGACTTGGAGAACTTCTGTAATTTTTATCATAGGTTCACTTCAACTGTGAGAGACAGAATCTAAAAGAATGCAGAAAATCACATTGTATGATGTACAAATAATTAGTTTGCATTTTATTGCATGAAATAAGTATTTGATCACCGACCGACCAGCAAGAATTCTGGCTATCACAGACCTGTTAGTTTTTCTGTAAGAAGCCTCCTACTCTGCTCTCATTACCTGTATTAATTGCACTTGTTTGAACTTCTTACTTCTATAGAAGACACCTGTCCACACACTCAATCAATCACACTCCAACCTCTCCACCATGGCCAAGACCAAAGAGTCTAAGGACATCATGGACAAAATTGTAGACATGCACAAGGCTGGGATTGGCTACAGGACAGTAGGAAGCAACTTGGGGAGAAGGCAACACTGTTGGGGCAATTATTAGAAAATGGAAGAAACACAAGAGGACTGTCAATCTCCCTCGGTCTGGGGCTCCATACAGGAACTTGTCTCGTAGGGTCAGGATGATTCTGAGAAAGGTAAAGAATCAGCCCAGAACTACATGGAAGAACCTGGTCAATGACCTGGAGAGAGCTGGGACCACAGTCTCAAAGATTACCATTAGCTAAACACTACTCCGTCATGGATTAATATCCTGCAGGGCACACAAGGTCCCCCTGCTCAGGCCAGCAGATGTCCAGGCCCATTTGAAGTTCAACAATGACTATCTGTATGGTCCAGAGGAGGTGGGAGAAGGTCATGTGGTCAGATGAGACCAAAACAGAACTTTGTGGTATCAATTCCATTCACCATGTTTAGAGGATGAAGAAGGATGAGTACAACCCCAAGAATACTGTCCCATCCATGAGGCATGGGAGTAGAACCATCATTCTTTGGGGTTGCTTTTCTGTAAAGGGGACTGGACAATTGCACCGTATTGAAGAGAGGATGGATGGGGCCATGCATCGAGAGATTTTGGCCAACAACCTCCTTCCCTCAGGAAGAGCATTGAAGATGGGTCGTGGCTGGGTCTTCCAGCAGGACAATGACCAGAAACACACAGCCAGGGCAACTAAGGAGCGGCTCCGTAAGAAGCATTTCAAGGTCCAGGAATGGCCTCACCCGTCTCCAGACCTGAACCCGATGGAAAATCTTTGGAGGGAGCTTAAACTCCATGTAGCCCAGCGACAGCCCCGAAACCTGAAAGATCTGGAGAAGATCTGTATGGAGGACTGGGCCAAAATCCCTGCTGCAGTTTGGGCAAACTGGGTCAAGAACTACAGGAAATGGACCTCTGTAATTGCCAACAAAGGTTTCTAAGCCAAGTATTATGTTCTAATTTTCTATTGAATCAAATATATATACAAGGTTGCGATATTGTTTGCCTACAAGAGACGCACCTTATTCCTGAGAAATTGCCTCTCCTAAATCGCCCTTTGCGTGGCTGGTCTGATAACTCCACATTTAGGCCCCGTTCACACGGCTATTCCGACGGATTTGTGCGCCGTATTGAGCGCACAAATCCGCCGTGAATACGGGCGGGACGGGGGCGGGGCCGGAGCGCGCCGGGGGCGCCGCTCCCGGCCCCATAGACAATGCATGTGCATGTCACTTTCTCCCCCCCGCGGCGGATTTGTCGAGCGGGGAGGAGCGACGGAATCCACTGTTCTCTATGAGAGCAGTGGATTACCGTAATGACTCCGACGGATTGGAGCCGTACTGCAGCGCAAATCCGGCGTGGAATACGGCGCCAATCCGTCGGCAAATAAGCCGTGTGAACGAGGCCTTACCGTACGAGAGGTGTGTCTCTATTTATTCACCTGCAAATCGTTTTCAAGCTGATTCCATTGAATCTTGGTGAAGATGGATGATTCATTATTTTATATTGTATTTCCCATTTGGGTTAGTTGGGGTCTACACACCACCGCCTTTTTCCTCAGTGGTGGCTCAGGAAATATTGGATTTCTGGCCTTACTCTCCTTCTTGTCTTGATTATGGCTGGGGGGTTTCAATTGCAAACCTATTCAGGTTAAAAGATAAGGGGATTACAATTGCCCCTGGGATAAAAAATTGGATCGCCATATGGTTCCGACTTCTTCTAACTCGAATACTTTTTCTCCTTCATCCTCGCAGCAACTTTTAAGTGAGTTCAATATTGTTGATGCGTGGAGAGGGAGGTTTCTATATTTAAAACAAAATTCTTGTTTCAGCCCCCAATACGATTCGCTGATTTAATGCTAGTGCACTCTTCCTTACTACTTGCTGTTGAAAGAGTAGAATAGTTAGCTAGAGCCGTACCTGACCATTCGCCAGGACAGTTGAGTATCCGTTTCCCTGATTTACCCCCCCCCCCCCCCAGAAGATCATGACAGCTAAATCCCTTTTGGCTTTATTTTTTAGCCCCTGCACCTTATTTCTTAAAGGGGTTTTGCCACGATGTAATGTTGACGTGGGATTCTCCAAAATGTGTATTTAATCACTTTTCTAAATATATGTGATTACAAAAAGTGAAGCCTGTGAGAGCTACAGCATTGCTCAGTCCCCCTTTGTTACCTGAAAGTTTACATTAGACACGACCAGAGGAGCTGACAGGCCGCGCTTGCGTGTTTGCACTTCTTATCTGATGACAGGGAACATGAAGGAGCTTTCAAGGGACGGTGGAGAAAATGCAATGTATGAGGTTGTCTGCTGTATAGAGAATCCACTGTTGTAATGTTATTATTTGAGTTAACTTTTGAGACGCTCCCTGCTTCCTCGCTCTCTGCTCACCCCCCTCCCTCTCACCCCTGCAGCATTCATGACTCAGCATGATTTGTTTATATTCTTCCCTGAGCTGATAAGGAGGTAAGGAACTCACTTCGTGGCAAAACCCCTTTAAATAAATGGCAAAACTTATCTGGAAATAATGAAGGCAGTATATCTGTACTTACTTTGTGGGATGCTTTTAAGGCCTATGCCAGAGGGGTGATGTCATGTGGGCAGAGGAGACCAAAATAGAAGTTATTGGTATCAGCGCCACTCGCTGTGTTTGGAGGAAGAAGAAGGATGAGGACAACCTCAAGAACACCGTCCCAACCGTGAGGCATGGGGGTGGAGACATCATACTTTGGGGGGTTTCTGCAAAAGGGACAGGATGACTGCACCATATTGAAGGGAGGATGGATTGGGGCAATGTATTGAGAGATTTTGGCCAACAACCTTCTTCCCTCAGTAAGAGCATTTAAGATGGGTCATGTCTGGGTCTTCTAGCAGGACAATGACCCGAAACACACAGCCAGGGCAACTAAGGTCCAGCTCCATGAGAAGCATTTCAAGGTCCTGGAGTGGTCTAGCCAGTCTCCAGACCCGAACCCAATGAAAAATCTTTGGAGCGAGCTGAAACTCAATGTAGCCCAGCGACAGCCCCGAAACCTAAAAGATCTGGAGAAGAGCTGTATGGAGGAGGGGACCAAAATCCCTGCTACGGTGTGTGCAAACTGGGTCAAAAACTACAGGAGGGGGCATGACCAGAAGTCACCAGAGATGTCAGCACACTGAGGGAGCTCCTGCCTGAAAGCCACAATAAAGAAGCCTGCCCTACAGCAACCTTGGGACCTGGGTCACCATCCGCCCCCCTGAATCTGGACCTTGGCAGTGGGGCTCTATCCTGGCAGGGGTCACCAAGTTTCTCTCCTGCACCACACAACCCGCAGCTTACAGATCCTCATCCATGGGCTGACCTCTTACAGCAGTTACCCACTAAAGATGATTTAAAAACCCTGATTAGAGAGGAGATAGCCTTTCTAAGACAAGAATTTAAGCAATTGGAGTCTCGAGTGGAAATGCTAGAGGAAGAGAACGACAATACCCGAAAATACCTTGTTCAGATGCATCCCAATATCTTCTCACAAATGTCGGCGGTTAAAGATCTGACAAGACAAATTGAACATCTAGAAAACTGTGGCCAAAGGAATAATATAAGGGACAGAAGTGTCCCTGAGGCTCAAAGAGAGTGAAAATATACAACAGATTCTGGACTCTATATTCCATCAGGTACTGGGGGACTCTTCTCCTCAAACATTCAAATTTGTTTGGGCGCATAGGGCCCTGCGCCCCAAGGGAACTTCACCTCTACCCAGAGACATTATTTGTTGCCTTCACGAATACACAGTTAAAGGGGTTTTGCCAGGAAGTGAGTTCCTCACCTAACAGGCTCATACTCCCCGCTTGAGGCTTGAGAAAGGGGCGTTGTGTTTCTGTGTTTAACCCCTTAAGGACCAGGCGTTTTTTTTTTGGTGACACGTTCGTTTTTCCCTCCTCGCCTTCTGAAAGCCATAACTTCTTTATTTTTCCACCTACATAGACACATGAGGGCTTTTATTTTGCGGGACAAGATGTACTTTCTAATGGTGTTATTCACTATACTATAGAATATACTGGGAAACCGCAAAAAAATTCCAAGTGAGACAAATTGTGAAAAAAATGTATTTTCGCCATGTTTGCGGGGGTTTTGCTTTTACGGCGTTCAATCTTCGGTAAATATAATGTGTTATCTGTATTCTACAGGTTGATACGCATCCGGCAATATCAAAAATGTAAGGTTTCTATTATGTTTTGGTACCGTAAAAAAATTCCAAACATTTTCTATTTTTAAAATTTGCGCCACGGCGCCATTTTGTGCGACCAATAACTTTTTTGTACTAACACCTACGGATGTCAGTGAGGGGGCATTTTTTGCGAGCTGAAGTGTACTTTTTATCGCAAGCAGTTTGGAATGCATGCAACTTTTTTGATCATTTTTATTCCATTTTGAGTGACGTAAAATGACCAAAAAACGCAATTTTGGCGTTTGGAATTTTTTTCTTCTACGGTGTTCAGCGTACGGGATAAATGATGTTATATTTTTATAGATCTGACTTTTTCGGACGCTGAGATACCAAATATGTGTAACTTTTTTATTATTTTAATGATTTTATTTGTAAAATGGGGAAAGGGGGGTGATTTGAACTTTTAATACTTTTTTTTGTACTTTAAAACTTTATTTTTTTTTTTTTTTACTGTAACATTGAGGCCACCTGTGGTACTTGACCACTAGGTGCCGCGATTGTTAATACAACCTAATGCATTGCATAGGCAATGCATTAGGGTGTACAAAGATGGCTGTTTCCCCACTTCCTGTCTGCGGACGGAAGTGGGGCAAACCGGCCAGGGTAAGTGACGGGAGCCTTCCCAAGGCTCCCCACCACACTGCCCGGTGATCAGATCACCGATCGGTGTTAATTCAGACGCCGCGGCCATCTTTGCCGTGGTGCCTGATGGGTAAAACAGCGCCAGCGGGCGGAGCCACCCGCCGGCGCTGTTACTGCCGGGGGTTAGCGGCGATTTGCCGCTAACACCCGGCGGCTGTGCGGGGGGGTCGCGGCGCGATCCCCCTGCAAAGCCTCTTAGCGGCCCTGGGACAATGAAACCCCAAGGTCTTTTAAAGGGGGTTTAAAAAAAACCCCTTACCCCCCTTGTGATGTCATCACTCCACCCCCAAGCACGCTCCTATATTTCATTTCCTTAGTTGAAAAAAACATTGGCAAAATCCCCCCAGGAAAAAAACTGTATTGTGCAAAAGGGCAAATATGGGTTTTTTTTTCCTTCCCCTTTACTGCTCAAAAAGAGGAAATGTTCAGCGGGCCCCCCCTTTTTCATTCTTTCACAAATTTACGGGCAGGGGAAAAAGGGAGGGGGGCTGAGCGGGAAAAGCCAGGGATTTTTCGGGAAATGTTTAACCCAGTAATTCCATTAAAAAACCAGGGGATTTCTATACAAAAGAAAACGGGACCTTTCCCCCCCCTTTCCCCTTCAAAGTCATTAAATTTTTCCCTGCCACAGAAAAATTTAAAACAACGCAAGCTCAGCCAGAAAAAGCTCCGGTAGCTTGGCCCGTGTCTAAATGTAAACGTCCAAAAAACCAAAAAGGGAAATTAAAAAGGGAAAGGCTGTAGATCTCCCCGGCTTCATTTTTTTAAACCCGGAACATAAAATTTAGAAAATGTTAAAAAAAACCCATTTTGGAGGATCCCCCGTAAACCTTAAAAACGTGGAAAAAACCCCCAAAAAAACCCCCTTCCGACTTTGGGCTTTGGGGAAAACGCCCTAGGGGAAGTAAACCCCCGAAAATGGACCGTATCCATACGCCCCTGGGGGATCGCCGGGGTTTGGGGGCGACCCGCGCGATGCAACTTTGGGACCGCGGTAAATTACCGCTGGCCGCATGCCGTACCCCGGGGCCCCGGAGTGGGCCCCGGCCGGGGGTATTACCGTTTTAAATTAAAACCGCCCCCTTTGTCAGGGGCGGGCCGAAAAATTTAAAGCCGCAGGCAGGAGGAGGAGCTCCTCCTCCCTGCCCCCGGGCCCGGCTGCCGCACTGTAGTGGGGGCACCGACCCCCTGTCTGATGACCCGGGGGAAAGGGGAAAAGGCACTTCCCAGGGCCCTCATTTGACACCCCCCAATGCCCAAAATGCATTGGGGCCCCCGGGTAAGGGCCGTTGAAATGGCGCCCAAAGTACACAAAAGTTCCGTGCACGGGTTCCCTTCAAACAAAATCTGATGATTGCTGTTAAAAGGATAAAGTGAAAAAAAGTAAAAAAAAAATTTTCAAAATAAAAAAAAAGTAAAACACAAACAAAAAAAATTTAAAAAAAAAACACGTACAAACCCCTTTTCCCCTTTACAAACCCCAATTTCCCCCCAAAAAAAAGATAAAAAATAAATAAAGTACCCATTTTTGGGTACCGCCGCGAGGCGTAAAAACCCCAAACCCCAAAAAATTGTCATTTTAAATTTAAAACCCGTCAGTAAAACCCCGCCGAAAAAAAAAAAAAAAACAGTCACAGTTTTTCGATTTATTTTTGTCATCCGCAGCACATAAAATGAAAAAAAGCGATAAAAAAACTCATATAGACGCCAAAGTTTTTAAAAATTTAAAAATTAAAGTTCATCCCGCAAAAAAAAGTCCATACACGTCCTGTAACAAAAAAAAAAATTTAAAGAAAGTTTTTGGCTTCCGGGGAACAGCGATGCATAAAATTTTTTTAAACCACAATAAAAAAAACTTTTTTTTTTTTAAAAGTGCTTCAAATTTTAAAAAAACCATATAATAGGGTATCAGCCGAAAATGTATCGCCCAGAGGGGTAAAAAAAAAGGGTGGTCATGGTTTACTGCAATGACGTTTTTAAAAAAAAAAAAAAAAAACAGTATTTGGGTTTTTTGCAGTATTTTTTTTCCCCCTCCCTTTCCAAAAGGGTTTTTAAAAAACTGATAAAAAATTTCTTCCCCCCCCCAAAAAATTAATCCCCCAAAAAAAGAGTAACTCTTCCCGAAAAAAAACAACCCCCTACCGCCCCGGAACCAAAAAATAAAAAAGTTTATGGCCTCAACTATGGCGATAAAAAAAAAAGTGTTTTCTTTTTGAAAAAAAAGTGTTTTTTTTTTTGTAAAAGCAGAAAAAACATAAAAAAATATAAAAAATTGGGAAATACCCGCTGTAACGATCGACCTGGAGTAATACAGTATTCATTTTTACTGCCCCGGTGACCGCGGTTAAAAAATAAAAATAAAAAACCCAAAACCAGGAATGCTGTATTTTGTTAAAATTTGCCCAAAAAAACCCTTAAATAAAAAAAATTTAATCAAGCGGCTTATGCCCCCCCAAATGGTAAAAAATAAAAATGTCAATCACCCCCACAAAAAAAAAACCCCAAAATCGCCCCGTATCAGAAAACTAAAAACGTTATGGCTATCAGAAAAAAAACAAAATAAAAACGCAATTTTTTTTTAGGACCTTTTTCCTATTGTTGAAAAAAGTAATAAAAAATAAAAAAAAAAAAATAAAAAACCAATTTGGCAATTGTCCCGACCCCCATAGTAAAAGAAAACCCTGCCCTTTACGCACGGGGGAACGCGGGAAAAATTTTGAAGAAAAAAAAACAATGGCGGAATTGCTTTTTCCCCTATTTTCAAACCCCAAATGCAAAAAAAAAAAACTTTGTAAAAACCGGGTGCCCCCAAAAGGGTCCCTAAACCCCAAGATGAGATCTAGAGGCGTGTCTGAACCCAAAAAGGGGGGGCTTCTGGAAGGTTTCCCCCTGTTCGGGTTTTTTTGGGGGTTTTGGGTAAATGTGACATGGCCCCCCCCAAAAAATCTTTTTTTCCAAAAAGCCAAATTTGCGTCCCCCCCTTTCCCCCCCCTGCCATGGGGCCCAAAGCAGATTCCCACCACATTTAGGGTATTGCCGAATTGGGAAGAAATTGCGAAACCCCAAGGTTTTGGGGCTTTTTTTCCCCGGATTCTTGTAAAATTTAAATTTTTTTCAGCAAAAATTTTTGCAGATTTTTTGGAAAAAAAAATTTTTTTTTAAATTTTCACGGGCCTAACGAAAAAAATTTTTTGGGTTGACACCCCTGTGGGGTCGATATGCCACACCCCCCTGGAAAAATTTTCCTTTAAAGGGGGTTTTTTACCCCCAAATAGGGGGGTATTTTTAGGGGCTTTTTTATTAATTTTTGGGAAACCTTGGGGTTTTCCCCGCAAACCTGAAAGGGGCCCCTAAAAAAAATGGTAATGAAAATGAGACTCCCCGAGTCCGGGAGGTGCTCCTCCTAAACCCGGGGGGTTGTGGTTGAGCCAAATAATGAACCCAGGGCCAAAATATGGGATATCTCTGAAAACGGCCCGAATCTGGGGAATCAAAAAATTAAAATTGTATTTTTCCCCGTCACATTTTCCGTATTTTTTGTGAACAATGTATAAAAATTGAAAAATTTTGCAAAAAAAAAATGAAATTTTAAATTTCACTTCCCCCTTTGCTTTTTAAAATTCCCGGGAAAAACCTAATGGGTTAAAAAAACTTCCTAAAAGCGGTTTTGAATAATTTTAAGGGGGGTAGTTTCTTAATGAAGGGGGATTTATTGGGGTTCTAAAATACAGGCCAATCAAAATCACGTTAGAACTGGATGGTTCTCTAAAAAAAAGTATAAAAAATTTCAAATTTTGTTGAAAATTTAAAAAATTTTTTTCTAAAATTCTAAACCCCCCAATGTCCCTAAAAAAAAACAAAGACCTTTAAAAAAAATTTTGCCAAAATACAGGGAGACATAAAGGGGAAAAAGCTAGTTTTTAAAACCTATTTTGAGTTTTGGGAAAAACTATCTGTTTTTACATGGGAGAAATTTTTTGAAGTTTAAAATTGGTAAATTTTTCCCAAATTTTTTTAAAGATTTTTTGATATTTTTCCCAAATTTAAAAAAGCATTTTTTTGGGCCAAAAATTTTTTAATATTTAAAAACAACAATTTTTGTCAAAGAGGAAAAAAATCTCTGAAACCCCCGGATAGGGTTAAAGTGTCCAAAAAAATTTTCTCACATTTAAAATGACACATGAAGATTTCAAAAAATAGGCTTTGTCAGACAGGCCCAAAAAAGGCTCCCCGGGGGTAAGGGGGTTTAAGGGGGAAAAACTAGAAAGCTGCGCACCCTTAGCTTTCAAGGATCAACAATCCAACTTTTTCCAGACTTTCCAGACCATTTTCAGCTCAATGTTCAATGGTCGTTTCACTGTAAATTGTAAACCATGGGGAAGGAAGGAAGGAACGTTTAATTATAACAAATTCTAAAGAAAAAGGTTTTGGGACCCCAAACCCGCCAACACTTGATGTGGATTCCCGTCAGGACATCAGCTTATGTTATTAGGCCATGTCTACACAGCACTGGATTCTCGTCCCAAATTTTCGTGGATTTGTTTTTCTGCCGAAAAAACCAAAACCCTACCCCCGCCCCTTTTGGGAGACTTTAATAAAAAAATCTGTGTTTAGTCCCCTTTACCGCCAGGGTTTTCTACTGAAGCCCCCCCGGCTGTCGGGTGGAGGATTTGAAAATGTTTTTCCCTTTTCTTCCGGACACTATATTTAAATATTTTGCCCTAGGCAAACTTTTAAAACCTTTAGTTCTCAAACTAAAAAAGCACTAAAAAAACTTTTATTATTATAACACTTAAAACCCCTATACACACTATTTAAAAACCTGATTTTCCCAAAACCCCTCAAATTTTTCCCTTTTACTTTGAAGTAATAACTCCTTTTTTTATTTTTCCAAAATCTGGTGGAACACCCCCATTTAAAAGGAAACCCTTTATATATACATAATTTGCTAACTCCAGTAAGTGATCCCAAGCACCCCTACTTGGGCAGTCATCCCATCTGATGGACAAAAAAACATATAAGGTTTCCTTGTGAGACCCTCTGCAGGGGGTGACAATGTAGACAGAGGTGAGAAATCACAATTTAAAATGTCATGCCTGACCTCCCCAACATGTTTCACCACCTAAACTGGCTTCATCAGGGGTTAGAGGTCCGGACAGACTTCTCACCTCTATCTACAGTGTCACCCGCTGCAGAGGGTCTCACAAGGAAACCCTATATGTTTTATGTCCATCAGATTAGGGATGACTGCCCAAGTAGGATGCTTGGGATCCCTTACTGGAGTTAGTAAATTACTGTATATATAGGGTTCCCCTGTTAATAGGTGGTGCTCCACCAGCCCTTGATAATAAAAAGGAGTTATTCCTTCAGAAGTAAGAAAGGGATAAATTGAAGGTTAAAAAATCAGGTTTTTTAAATAGTGTGTATAGGGGTTAAGTGTTTATATAAAAAAGTTACGTTTTAGTGCTTTATAGATTGAGAACTGATAGAGTTTAAGTTTGCCTATGGCAAAATAGTAAATATAGTGATCAAAAGTCAATCTCTGTTCTCTTGCGAGATTCACATTTTTTTGGAGACTATCTTCTTCCGGATACCCGTCAGATTCCCGTACAGCCCATGTACTGGGCCAGGGAGGAATCCGAAATCCGACTGCGTTTTTTTTTTTGCTCAAAAACTGCACAAGAAAAGGCAGTGCAGTGCGGTGCAGCAAAGTTAAAAAAATGTTTGGTTTCCTATAGTATTTTAACTAAGCTGTGTAGACATAGGACAAAGCTTTAGGCTATGTTCACACGGCTTAAACTGGGACATATTTCGGCCCGTATTTCGCGCCGCACTGCGCTAAATATGGGGCGAGATACGTCCCAGTCATTATGGCAATCCACAATTCTCATAGAGAACTATGGATGACGTCTCCTCTCGCTGCTCGCACAATACGCCGAGTGGGGAAAGAAGTGACATGTCAATTATTCACAGCATATACGCGCCGCTGGTAATGAATGTCTATGGGCTGGTGGGCCGCTGCCCCCCACCTCTGACCCGCGGGAGTCGGCGTGAGCTCCTGTAGTTCTGGCGTAATTGCGGGACGTAGCCTTAAACTAATTCCTGTTCAGGACATCGGGTGTTGTTGATCCTGTTTGCTGTCTTTGTGACATCTTTTCCTTGGAAGACAATATCTATAGACACATCTAATGTTTTTACAATCGACACCAGGAAGCAGGATGCTTCTTTCCATTCACAGATGATAAATATATTTTTTGGAAGGGCAACATATAGAGTTACAACCTGAGAACTTACACAATGTGATAAGATAAGATGACCTAATAGCAAAATAATAGGGAGCCTGTAGAGAGCTCAGAACCGAAGCCGAAATGATCTCCTCCACCTGTACCGTCCTTCTCCTGGTCATCGCTCTTGCTAATGCTGAAGACACGTGCTCAGGTGAGTCAATGTTCTGGTTAACAGTATGAAGGGATAATACTGCTTGAAAGTAACAATCCACACTCTTTTGATATATATACACATATTCATACATGCCAACTCTCCCGTTTTTGGCGGGGGGGTCCCGCTATTTGGGGTCCCCTTCCGCCCTCCCGGGGGAGTTGGCATTCCTGCCGCCGCCTGCAGGCGGCGGGGGTCCTTTATTACCGCGGCGCAAGAGTACGCTGGTGCGCTACTCTTGCCCGCGGGCCCCGCTCCTACAGCGCGGGTGCAGCGGCCGCACGGCCGCTCACCCGCCCGCGGTCTCACTTGGGGGGAGGAGGCAGGGGGGATCGCTCCCTCCGCGTCCTCCCCCTGTATGCCCCGCGCCGGTGTGTGCGCCCACATACAGGTCAACGGCGCAGGGTAAGTGACGGCGGCTGCAGGGAGTGACGCGCGGGTGCTCTCACTTCCCCCGCGCCGCTGAAGAGATCGGGGCTGGCCACGCTGCAGGGGCCTGGTAAGGGGAAGTGGATTTTATTATTTGATTTTATTAGCTTTAGGGGGCTCTACCTGGCTAACAAGAGGGCAACTACCTGCAACAGAGGGGCAATCACCTGGCAACAATGGGGGGGACTCCTGGGAACAGAGGGGTCACTACCTTGCAACAGAGGGGTCACTACCTGGCAACAGAGGGGGCACTACCTGCAACAGAGGGGACATCTACCTGGGAACAAGGGGCACTACCTGGCAACAGAGGGGGCACTACCGGCAACAGAGGGGACATCTAAACCCGGCAAAAAGGGGGCACTACCTGGCTAACAGATGGGGGCACTACCTGGCAACAGAGGGGGCACTACCGGCAACAGAGGGGACACTACCTGGCAACAGAGGGGGCACTACCTGGCAACAGAGGGGGCACTACCTGGCAACAGAGGGACATCTACCGGCAAACAGAGGGACATCTACCTGGCCCAAACAATGGGGGGACTACCTGCAAAAGGATGGGGCACTACCTGGCAAACGGATGGGCACTACCTGGGAAACAGATGGGGGCACCTACCTGGCTGACAATGGGGCACCTACCTGGCGACAATGGGGGCACCTACCTGGCTAACAATGGGGGCACCTACCTGGGTTTAACAATGGGGCACCTACCTGGCTAACAATGGGGGCACCTACCGGCTAACAAAGGGGGCATCTACCTGGCTACAATTCTGGCTCTACCTGGCTAGAGAGAGGGCATCTACCGGCCTTGTAAGGGGCACGTACCTGGTGATGGGGGGCTACTCCTGGCTATAAGGGCATATTACCTGGCTATCTTCCAAAAGCGTTATTGCAGTTAGGTGGAGTGGGTGTGGGCTTTTTGGATGGGGCGTGGGATACCAACAAGATGGGAGTGTCCATGCAAATTTTTTGCCGCGGCGCGCTTAGCGCGCCGCCCACTAAATTTCCTGCTTTTTTCATTTTCGAAAGTTGGCAACTTTGTTCTTTTAGTAGCGTTAGGATGGAAGGCCAGGGGCGTTGCTAGGGTCTCTAAAACATTCGGGGCACGGGCCTGTGTTAGCGAGGTGAGTGTAAGGAAAAGCCGCTGTCCGCTTCGCATAGAGTGGCTCAGCGTGTGAGCCGCTTATTTTTTTTTTTTTTTGTACTTCCTTCATGCCATTTAGATGTTCATGGCACATCCATATGGATGAAGGGGTAATTAAACCCCCGCCGCCTAGCTTACAGCAGGGCAGAGACTCTGCTCTTGACTCCCTTGCTGATGGTATCCGACACATACCCCATCCTCCCGCCCACGGCCCTACAGCATTGTCCCACTCCTACTCCTGCTGGAATCAAAAGATAGTTGCACCCTCTTTTTCTTCCCATATTTGGGGCGAACAAAAGTGCCTTTATAGTCTGCAATTCGGTATTAATGTGGTGATGTAGTTTAACTCCTTAAATGACATCAGTGTTTTCCATTTTTTTTCTTCTTTTTTCAATCTATAACTCTTTTTTTTCATTATGTTGATAGAGCCATGTTAATGGCTTATTTTGTGTCTGCAGGATGAGCAGACATTTTTTCTGGTACCATTTTGGCAATATATGTTTTTTGATCACCTTGTTATTACAAATTTATGAGGCAAAGTGTATAAAAGAATCTGGTATGTTTTTTAATATTTTTTTTACAGTACTTTCGTGGGGCATAAACAACAGATTACGCATACCAATTCATACCCATTCTAATAGCCATTAACTTTTTTCATTGGTACTGTTCTGAGGCTTTGGGACTTTTTGATGGCTTTTTATTCAATTTTTAGTACAGTGGGATGATGGAACATAAAAGGGATTTTTTTTTAAAACATAAAATTTGTAGCAGTATTCATGGAGGGGGTAAAATATCAGTTTTTATAGCCTTGGGTTGGTTATGCACACGGTGATGCCAAATATGTGTACTTTTTTTTTACAATTTTTCATTAACAAGGCATTGTAATGGGGAAAAGGTTATATGTGTGTTTTTTTTATTTGTTTTTTTTTCACTTATTATTTTGTTGACCTCTCCCCGCTTTAATACATCAGACTGTAATCTCACTGCAGATGGCCCCTACCCAGGTGTTACACACAGGAACAGAATATTCACAAATGTAACACCAGGTAAATACTGGGACATGTGTATATACTGTTTGTGGCGTTATTACAGTAATATATAGTTATATTACACACTAACCGAATATTATACATATATATATATATATATATATATATATATATATATATTTTAAATATATTTATATATATTATATTCACACCACACATGTACTTCAAACAGGGACGTATGTACATGTATAATACTTATCTGGTGTTACATTTGAGTATATACTGGTCCCTGTGTGAGTACATGTGTGTGTATGTATATTATATATATATATATATATATTTAATTATATTTATTTATATATATATATAGTGGTGTAGTCGGAGTGTGTATATAAAATATATTTACTGTAATATACACACAGGAACAGATATATTCACAGGTCCAGTATTTACCTGTGTGTTACCATTTGTGTATATACTGTCCCTGTGGTATATTACAGTATATATATTTATATTACACACTTACACCACTATTTTATATAGTATATATTTACACCACATACACACGTGTATTCACACAAGGGACGGTTTTTAATATACTCAATATGTAACACCAGATAAGTATTATAAATGTATATACTGTCCCTGTGTGAAGTTCACTTGTGGTGTATGTTGTTATATACTTTATATATATATATATATATATATATATATTATATATATATATTTATAGATATATATATATATCGTCGTGTAGTGTGTTTATAAATTATATTATACTGTTGTAATTTTACACACAGGGCAGTATATTCACTTGTCCCGTATTTATTGTGTTACATTTTGTGTTTTTACTGTCCCTTGTGTTTGTATATACTAATATACTGTACCTCTGTGACACAGGTCCCGTATATGAGCATTAGACTTATGAGGTGGGGGGCATAGCCCTCCATCCTGCCTCAGTACATTTACCTTATGCTGGGTCACTGGGGGTCTTAGAAGCCTCCTGGGCTGTTTAGGCAGCTCTGGAGGACTTGAGGAAACCAGAAAAACTCCTTCTTGGTCTCATAGTGATGGGGCCGACGTATGCTTGCAGGAGCCGTCAGAAGCAGGCAGGGAACCTTGCTGGTCGGTGCTGTAGCATCCGGGGGTGGCGCCATGTGCAGGGAGCACAGAATAGGAGGGGCTGCTTCTCACTGCTCTCTGAGAGTGGTGAAGCTCTGGAAGGTGGGCGGAGGCTTCTCACTGCAGCGAGGCAGCGAGAGATTCTAGGAGGACTAATCATTCGGGGCAGAAGCTTGTACTTCCGGGGCTTCTGCCCCGAATGATGCTGCTAGGATCGCCCTGCTGGAAGGTATCACCCACTTGTATCATTTGGCAACATTTACAGATGGGGGAAACCACATAAGGAATTGCAACTTTTGGGTTTATTCCACAGAATCTTTCCTTTGGATCAGTAAGTTTATTTATTTGTAGGACTTTTTGACTTGGATGTGCTTTACTGTTTTTTAAGGGTGCGCGCCTCGCCGATTTGTGATGCGGGGTTTTTGTTGCTATATGTGGCTTCAATATCCGGATCTGATGAGAGATATTCCCATTGTTTTGCCAGGATCCATATTGATCTTTATGTGGGTCGAACTATGTCGTTGTTATAAAATTATTTTTATAGGTCTGAATATTCACTCTGTGTTTCTGTGTGTAACAATCCTCCTGTGTCATTGCATGTGCTTTCTCATTAGCATTCTGGACCAAATTTCCTGGGGTATCCTTTCTGAATGAACTTTTCTTATCAGAACTTCTGCTTGATTTTTATATACCTCGTCTAAAGTGCAATTTTTACATACCCTCGGAATTGTCGAAGGGTACGTTACGTGTCCATTTTTTGTAGTGGACTATGTAACAGTGAACGTATAATTGTTGGAATTCACCGGTTAAAAAATGTTTTAAGAGGATTTTGGTATTTTCACAGTATAATTGTAGATCCAAAAATTGTTCTTTCTTTAGGATTCATTTTTATTAGTTAAACAGTTAATGTCCCAATTATTCATATTTAAAAAAATTCAAAAATTTTTCCAGCATCATCCTTAGTTCCCCGCACAGATTAATTTATTAGATCATCAATATACCTTTTAAAATAAACGATGTTAGATCGAAACTTATTAAATTCCGAATAGAAAAAAATTCTTCAAATGACCCATGAACGGGGTTGGGCCCAGCGATGGGGCTACTCTGGTCCCACGCCGTGCCCCCTGCTGAGGGAAATGTAGGTCCCCATATTTAAATAATTTTTTTTTAAAATTATTTCAAACCCTCAATTAAAAATTCTTCTTATCTTCATGACCGAACTATCATTATCAAGATATTTTTTCCAACGCCGTTACCTAGTCGTGCCGTTATTTGATAAAGTGCTGTAATATCCATAGTTACAAAGGAAACGACATGTCCCATTCCACCCCTACCGCTCTCTGATCACCGGGTCGGAATTTTTTTAAATGGTTTTTTCAATTGAACTACTATGGTTGTAAAAGTATGTACACGATTTGTACACGAGAATGTCCCTGACCGGTTTACAGCCCCTCTTTTAAAAAAGAAACTTTTTGGGGATGTTTAAATTAAACACCCTTAAATCCATATGGCCTTAAGAGTGCAAGAAATTTTTTATTGAAAAATCACCCCAAACAATTATTTTTTTGCATCGTTAATATGTTTCAAGATCTGGGGATCGGCTTAGGGGAGCAATTAATAAGGTTCAATTTTCCGCAGTATAGATTTCCATATTTTGGATCATTGTGAGGGGATATAAACAAAGGGGAAGTAGTTGAATATTAGTAGTGGAAACCTGGGCGGACGTTCACAATGTGGGCATGCGCGAGGGTACTGTGAGCCCCGGGATGGAGCGGGGGGAAGTGTCCTCTCAGGACGCGCTCCTCCATGGCGCCACCACGAGAAGAGCGTCTGCAGATTTAGGGGGCTAAATTTCATTGGGAAAAACCAAGTATGGAAAAACAATATTAAAAAATATTGGTAATAAGTATTTTGTTGGGGATAGTTGTAATGATGTTGGGTGGGGCGCCGCAATTTTGGTTTGGTTTATTGTAACAAGGGGGAATTTTTATATATGGGGATCAGCCCATAAGATCACCCTCCGATTTAAGCACCCCTAGAGGCGTGCGAAACGGTTGAGTCTTTTTTGGGGTTTTTATTGTTTTTATGATGAAATTTTTTTTTTAAAGTTTTTTTTATTTCATGGCACAAAATTACCTTTAAAATTTAATTAGGTGGGATTGCTAATGGGCTTATCATTAAGGATAGAGCGCTGGAACCCTTTAAAATTGGGGGGCTATTTTTCAGCTCGCATTATAAAAAACCTATATATCACAGAGCTCAGCTTCTCCCTCCCATCTATTCTGCGCTCGTTGGGTAGCATAAAACCCACAGGTTCCCTTAAAAAACATGGCCAGTACAGGTCAGCATAGCAATTAGTGGTAAAAGTATTTACCTGGTCACCAATTTTTTTAGGCCAGGGAAAGATTCAATAGAGGATGTGTGCAAAAATGTACCGTTACGTATACTTTTTTTAATGGAAATTTAATTAAAAAAGTTATTAAAGTTGTTCCCTGATTTTAAATTTTATACAATCACCGGGGCCCCTTTATTAGGTACACCTGCTAGTAACGGGTTGGACCCCTTTTTTCCTTCAGAACTGCCTCAATTCTTCTGGGAAAAGATTCAAAGGTGTTGCAACGATGCTCAATTTTGGTCCCAAAGGGCCCAAAAGTCCCAAAAAAATTTATTCCCCCACACCGCCCCCACCACACCACCCTGAACCGTTGTTTTCAGGCGGATGGATCCATGCTTTATGTTTTGCGCCAAATTTCTGCCCCTACCATCCGAAGTCGCAGAGAAATCAGACTCATCAGACCAGGCAACGTTTTTCCAAACTTTGTCCAATTTTGTGAGTTGGGCAAATTGGGCCTCAGTTTCCCGTTCTTAGCTGAAAAGGGGTGGCACCCGGTGTGGTCTTCTGTGCTTAGCCCATCTCCTCAAAGTTCCCGACTGTGCGTTCAGAGTTTCTTTTGCCTACCGGGGGTTTTAAAGGGTGGCTATTTGGTCATGTTGCCTTTCTATCAGCTCGAACCCCGTCTGCCCCTTCTCCTTTGACCCCTGGCATCAACAAAGCATTTCCCCCCCACAGGATGCCGCTCACTGGATTTTTTCTTTTTTCGGACCATTCTCTGTAAACCAAGTGGGTTGTGGTGAAAATCCCAGGAGATCACAGTTCTGAAAAACTCAGACCGCCCCCTTGCACCAACAACCATGCACGTTCAAAAGGGATCAAATCACATTTCTTCCCCCTACTGTGCTCGGTTTTAAAATGCAGGAGATTGCTTTTACCCATGTCTACCCCTAATGCCTGAGTTGCCCCATGTGATTGGTGATTAAAAATTTAAAGTGTTAAGAGCAGTTACCGGTGTCCCTAATAAAGGGGCCCGGGGTGAGGTACATTTGTATCCTTCATAAAAAATAAACAAACCTACCCAATCATATTGCAGGAAAAACCAGTGACAGCCAATAGAAAGTTAAAAAAAAAATAAGAGAAAATAAAAAGCAAATAAAAATGTAAAACACTGCTAAAAAACAGTGTGTGTTTGGGGTTTTTCCAGTCAGCCCGGATGAGCACATAAAACCCGGGCGGATCCCCGGCAGGCCGTGTGCCCCTGGGCCCCCTGCATTTACTTTCCAATAGCTGGCGCTGCCCCTACCTTCTTTAATAGGGGGAGCAGCGCCGCTTTTAAAGGCATTAGGTGTAGCTGTGTACCAAAAGGGCGTTCCCCGGCTTATTGAGGGACAGATTGCAGCGTATAGCGGCTGTTCGCTGCAGTACGTCTTGAAACCCACCCAGCCATTACGGGAATCCACAGTTTCTAGGAACTGTGGATTCCCTCTCCCTCCCGCTCGGCGAATACGGGGGGGGAGAAAGTGACATGTTCATTTCCCGGGGGGATCGCGCCGTGGAAATGAAAGTTATGGGGCTGGCGGGCAGCGCCCCCGCCCCCCCTTTTTGCTAAACCCATAATTGCGGGCGAAAACGTCCCGCAATTACGGCTTGAATAAGCGTGTAAACCCGGGGCCCCAAAGGAGGTCATGGCTGCTGCTATGGGCAGCCCCACCCCTCAGTGCCCGTACTGGCAGCATCGGGAGTAGGACTGTCACGTTTCCCCTGATGCTGTCAGACAGCATAAAGGAGAAAGACCAATGGACGGCCGCGCAGCTCCGCAGGGGGGCCCACTCAGAGGCAGGATGAGGAGCACGGGCAGCACAGTCACACAGTGAGCTCAGGGGGCGGGGCCGCAGCTCAGTGCACAGTAAGAAGAGCATGACTCCCGGGGCCCCGCCTCCCTGTACTGGGCCCCCCCCCTGCAGGCCTGGGGGGACCTGAGAATGGCTTCCTCCTATCCAAGAAGATGCCTGCTGCGGAGGACCATTCAATTAGGCGGTAAGTGCCCTTTCACTTTATATTTGGGGTCTCCCCACTAGCGCCCCCCCTCCGCCTTCCCCGGGGCCTCACCATCTCCCTGTTGAAAAAGGGGGTATGTAACAGCAGGGAGACGGAAGACCCAAAAATGTAAAGTACAACTTTTTTATTCGTTTCCCCTTAAAAGCAAAACACCTGGAGTTGCAGTTGCATCGGTCTGGGCGTTTCGGGTGAGACACCCCCCTTACTCATAGCCTAGCAAAGTGTGCTAAACATATCTATATTAGCCAGAAAAAATTAAAAAAGGGGGGTTGCTCGCTACAAAAAATAGCTTTCAAATTGTAGGGAACACAAAAAAAAGACATTTTCCAAATATATTGGCTTGTTCCCTCTTTTTTCCCCCAAAAGGTACAAGTGAATTTATTCCCCTCCATGGTATTTCAGTTCCCTCAGTAATGCCCTGTAACAAATTCTCCTGGGCTGTTTTTTCAATGAATAACAAAAGGTGGTCATCACACGGTCAGCAGTGTCAGTCTGTCCTGTGCTGCCAGACATAAAAAGCTTTATTTATCTCAAGTAAACAGCTCTGTAATTTGGGCTTTTGTTTTGGGGGTCAATAAGAAGTCCTTCCCGTAGTTTGAGAAGCTAATCTAATCTAATTAGCATCTGAAAACACAAGTCTGTAAAGCATGGAGCTTATGCAAATTAGTTGAACCCCGGGAAATACGAGAATTTCTTTATGCATTCTTTTAAAACCCCGTGGGAGACAACTCCTTTAAAACATTAAACTCACCTTGTCGCGTGTAGCTGTTGCCCCGGATGGCCCGGGGTAACTTCGGGGCCCCCAAAAGGGGAGAAACAAGGTCATGCGCATTTCCGTCTCCAGAACGAAGCCTGGAAAGGGCAAGGCATGTTAGTGTCGTATGCAACTCCTTACCTAGATTAACAGTGTAACTTCCGGATGCTGAAAAGGAGAAATGGAATTTACACGTGTCATGGCATTGCTGTCTCCCAGAGAAAAAGGGCCCTCTAGCCTGCCTCCTCCCCCCGGCCTCACCCTCTAGCCGGCCCCCCCCTTCCAGGGCCCCACCTCAGCCTGCCCCCCCCCTCCCCTGGGCCACCATCTAGCCGGGCCCCCCCTGGGCCCCC
>JAODAL010055117.1:0-24181 GCA_025379985.1 Phyllomedusa bahiana
GCGTGTTAAAATGGCGTGTATTTTACGCTACACAACAAGAGAAAACTTGTAATTAACCTTCGCTTGTGAATTATGCTACAGGAAAAATGTATTTTTTGGCGGTGAAATAAACGGTTTCTTTTAGTCACCACAGCAGCAGAACAACGCTTAATTAACCCCTGGATGTAAATTGCGCAAAAGAATTGAGCAGACAAAAATGAAGTGGTATTTGTATTGTAAAAACGCTGCTTCTTTAAATGAATACAACAGCAGATTGCAGATAGCATTAAAATGTATATGCAGCTGCACTGGACGCACACTGGACTTCAGATCCAATACCCCACAAAATCAGAAATAGAACGTTAAGAGAAGCAGTCTCTGAGACAAGCTGAGACACCCCCCAAAAAATCGCTGTATAAAAATGAGTTCTTTAGTATCAGTCATCATAAGCAGCCGCGGCTGCACCTTCCCTACTCAGTACAGGGAGAGCGGTATGAGCTCCCAGCGTCGCGCCCGGACTTATATAGTGCGGTGACATCACAGAATCCCGCCGGTCTCTGATTGGCTTCATCTCTGCACATTTCATGCAGGCTATGCCCTTCTTCCTCCCTGAGGTCTTTGCCCCATGTAACGCCATGTGCTCGCAGCCATTTTATCAATCAAAAGCACACTTCGTTCACGCGAAGTACCCCAAACTTCGACTTCGTTCCGAACCGAAGCTTTCCTGAAATTCTAAACGAATTCCACTTTGTTAGAATCAATTCGCCCATCTCTAGTTGGGAATCCTAGTGGACAGTAAACTTAACTGTAGCAGCCAGTGTCAGACAGCAGCTGCCAAGTCAAACAGTATCATAGGGTGTATCAAAAGGGGCATAGAGGCACATGATGAGAACATCATTCTACGATTATACAAGTCACTGGACAGACCACACATGGATTATTGTGTACATTTTTGGGCACCCATGCACAGGAAAGACATTGTAGAGCTTGAACAGGTACAAAGGCGGGCAACAAAAATAATAAAAGGACTGGGTGGACTGCAATACCCAGAAAGATTAGCAAGATTAGGGTTATTGAGTTTAGAGAAAAGAGGATTTCGGGGGGACATAATAAATATGTTTAAATATATTAAAGGTCAGTATAGAGATCTGTCCAAAGATTTATTTATACCCAGGACTATATCCAGGACAAGGGGCATCCTCTACGCCTAGAGGAAAGAAAGTTTCTACATAAACATAGAAAGGGATTCTTTACTGTAAGAGCAGTGAGACTGTGGAACTCTCTGTCAGAGGAACTTGTCATGGTGGATTTACTAACAGACTTCAAAAAGGGTCTGGATACATTTCTGGAGCATAATAATATAACAAGTTATAGTGACCGGGATTCTGGAGAAGGGTCGTTGATCTAGATTGGAGTTGGGAAGGAATTTTTCTCCTAAAATGAGGACAACTGGTCTCTCCCTCATGGTATTTTTTGCCTTCCTATGGATCAATGCTATAGCACAATGGACTGAACTGGATGGACGTTTTTTTTTTACAGCCTTACAAACTAAGTAATGGGGAGGCGCTTGTCAGACCCTTCCATTACTAACACTGAAATTAAATGGAAAAAAAAAAACAGACACAAATTGCAGAAAAAACTCTCTCACCAACGAGATTCCCTTTTCACCATTTTAATAACCCTTTCCCGATATTAGACATACACATACGTCCTATCGGGAAGTATGTATGGGTACGTCCTGGCGATCGTGCAGGCTTACAAGCGAGTCCCGCACGATCACGACATTATATATTATATCTTATATAATATATATTATATATATATAAATAAAAACAAAGGCAGCACTTGAAACAGTATTGAATATAAGTTTGATAATTTCAGCATTTTAATTTATGGCATCCATCTTGTCTTCTTCAAACTTAAATTTTTGTGTAATATTCTGTATGAATTTCTGACTAGGATACAAGGACATGTTCTGTTCCGCTCACATCATAATATTTGGTCTAGAGATACGTCTAGAAGGCCGTGGCATTTGAATAACAGGTCATAGCTGCTGCTTGTTTAAGGTTATTAGATTAGTGTAACTAAGGCAGATGTCAGAGTATTCATTTTTATTTTTTGGTAGATGGGAGGTGTCATGATTTTAATAATTAAATGGTATCTTTACATTAAGACACTGATTGGATTGTAACCTATATCTTATGCTATATACTTATCTTTGATTGGATTGTAATATGCCTACCTTCTCTGTATGATCACGCCTATACCCTTTAAAAAATCATGTCAGTCCATAATAAATTATTCTAATCTTTTGAATAGAATCGCAGTGCATTGTTGTGTTTTCAGGTCCGTGGGAGACAGAGAGAGGTTGCTAAGAAAGGATATCTACATCATTTTGGTGCCGTGAATCGGATTAGAAAACTTATCACCGGAGTGAGGAACGGGATACGCAAGCACCCCTTTGCTTTGAGAACCTGGGATCTGCTAGCACGGTGAGCATTTGCCACACACAAATCCATAGCTTCTCTGCAAAAAGGTGTTGGATCCTGTTAGTTGCTGTGAGTGAGGTTTCTCTATTATTCTCCCTCTCCCACGTATCAATTTGGTTTATAGTTTAGAGTTAAAGTTTTATAGAGTTGTAAAAGTTAAGGTTGAGATAAGAAATTGTCACAATTTGCAGTGTTGCTTTAAAAGTGAAATAAGTATCTGTTTTGTTACTGAACTTTGTTTTGTTGTCTTGTATCCAGTTTTTTTATTGGCTGGGCTTTTGTTTTGTTTTCTCTTCTCTGTGTTTTTCTTCTAATTAGGGGCGGCTGCCCTCAAGCGGTGAGATAATTTAGCTTACTTCATACTGGTTTGGTTTGCATTGTGTATGCACATTAATTTGTTTTTTTGTTGCTATTTTTTTCCTTCTATTTTTTGGTTGTGTATATGCGTTATTTTTGCACATGAATATTTCCTTGCTGTTAGTATAACTGTTTACTATAATAAGTCTCGCATAGAAGTAGAAGTTATTACATTTCATTTGACAATTGTCATTGTATTGTATGATTAACAAAAGGTACAAGACAAGCGCCACAGGCTCAAACTTTTTTAAGTACGGCTGAAATCCATGCCAGGCATTACAGTAATCCACAGTTCTCATAGAGAACTATGGATTCCGGGAGAAAGTGACATGCATATTATCCCGGCGGGATACGCACCGTGGATAACGCATGTCTATGGGGCCGGTGAGCTGCCGGTCCACCGCCCCGCCCCTGCTGCACGGCAGCCGGCGTAAATGCGGGGCAAAATCCGTCCCCGCAACTACGTCGGCAATAAGCCGTGTGAACATCGCCTTATAAGGACAAAAACGGGTGCTAGCAAGACTGTGACTTAAGTTACCAGTCCCATAAATAATAATGTCAAAGCCTTTGGACATGCTGGAATAAAGTTTCTTTACATATTTTTTTGAAAGAGGAGTGCTGCGATATATATACACACGTATATTACTGCTGGCCTCATGCCGCATCACCCATAGCTGGAGTGAGCTCCGCCCGCGGTTGTTTAACCCCTTAGCTCTGATGATCTATTAAGATCGTCTGCGCTAAGTTGCGGGCAGGAGGATTGTCTTCTGGACTGTCTGTGACGTCACTATGCCCAACAGTGCATTGTGGGCATTGCCGGACAGGATGATTGACCAGCAATAAGCTGTGTACTGATCTCCTATTGTATGAGAGATTTGAAGATCTCTCATACAATTCCCCTCTGGGGAAAAGTGAAAAAGGTGCAAAAAAGTTTTTAAAAAAGTGAAGAAAGTAAAAAACAAACATGAGAAACGGCCAAAAAATATCAAAAATAAATAAAGTACACATATTTGGTATCGTCGCGTGTGTGACGAGCCACTCTATTAACAAGGCATGTTAATTTACTCACATCGTGTATGCCATTAAAAAAAAAAAACAATCAAAGAATTGCGATTATTTTCATTCATCCCGCAGCACATAAGATGGAATAAAAAGCGATTGAACACTCATATAAACACCAAAGTTGTACCAATTAAAACATCAGTTCACCCCCCAAAAAATGTCCTTACACAGCTTTGTATACAGAAAAATAAAAAAGTTATGGCTATCAGAAGATAGAGATGCATAAATATTGTTTTAGACAATAAAAACACTTTTGTTTTTAAAGCGCTTCAAAATAAAAAATTGGGTATCACTGTAATCGTATCATCCCACAGAGTACAACTAACTTGTCACGGATTCTGCATGAGGAGCGCTGTTAAAAATAAAAAAAACACTACTAGGATTGCAGTATTTTCTTCAAACTGCCTTCCAAAAAACAGATTTAAAACTGATGAAAAAGCTGTCCCCCCAAAAAATGATACCAATAAAAACGTCAACTCATCCCGCGAAAAACAAGCCCCTAAACATCTCCATACACAAAAAAATAAAAAAGTTATGGCTATCAGACTATAGCAATGCAAAAACATGTGTCCCTTTTTGAATAAAAGTGTTTTTATTGTGTAAAAGCAGTAAAACATAAAAAGATATACAAATTGGGTAACTCTATAATCGTATCGATCTGATGAGTAACGCCAGCATGTCATTTATACCACTGTAACAAATAAAAATAAAAAACCCTACCAGGATTGCTGTATTTTGTTCAAAACGCCTCACAAAAACCTTAATAAAAAGTGATCAAAGTGTCATATGCACCCCATAATGCTACCAGTAAAACATCAACTTATCCCGCAAAAAAAAAGCCCATAATCAGCTCCGTATATATATACATATATATAATATATATATATATATAAATATATATATACATATATATATGTATATATTATGTGTATATATATATTATATATATATATATATATATATATATATATATTAATAAAAGTTATGGCTATCAGAATAGGACAACATAAAAACGCAATTTTTTATAGATTGTGTTAAAGAAATAAAACATAAAAAACTATATAAAATTTATATCGTTGTAATTGTACTTACCCCCATAGTAAAGTTATCCTGTCATTTACACTGCACGGTGAACGCTGTGAAATTAAAAACCCAAAAAACAATGACGGAACCACGATCCCCCCCCCCCCCCCCACTTTCATGACCCAATGCTAAAAAAAACTATGGAACACCTGTGCACCAGAATTGCACAATACACCCCTAGATGAGATTCCAGAGAGTTGTTGAATCCAAAATGGGGTGACTTCTGGAAGGTTTCACCTGTTCTGGTACTTTGGGGGCTTTGCAAATGCGACATGGCACCCACCAAAATCTGTGTTCCAAAAGCCAAATAGCACTCCCTCCCTTGTATGCCCTGCCATGCACCCAAACAGCACTTTACACACATATATAGAGTATTGCTGAACGTGGAAGAAATTGGGTAACAAAATTTGAAGTGCTTTTTTTCCAGGATTTTTTATAAAAATTCAACATTTTCAGCTAAAATTGCAGATTGTTGGAAAAAAAATTCTTCATTTTCACAGCCTAACGGTAAAAAAATTTGTGAAACACCTGTGGGGTCGATATACTCACTCTGGATATATTCCTTAAGGGTTGTAGTTTCCAATATGGGGTCTTTTTAGAGGTTTTTATTAAGTTTTAGCACCTTAGGGTGTCCGCAAACCTGAAATGGCGCCTAAATGAAATTGTAATGACAATGAAACCCCAGTGTCTGGCAGGTGTTCCTCCTACTCTGAGGCTTGTGGTTGAATCAAATAGCGCACTAGGGCCACATATGGGATATCTTTAAAGGGGTTTTGCCAGGACGTGCCTTATCTGCTAAGAAGCAAATGTAAACAAGCCACGGAGCTGAGAGAGAGAGAGACAGACAGCCAGAGCACAGAGCTGCATAAGGGATCGTGTGAAATGTTCACTGAAATAATCAAACTACAACTTGTGGATTCTGTATACAAAAGACAACAGCTTTCTCCACAGCAGCTTCTTCATGTTCTCTGTCATCAGATAAAGCAGGGATCTACTCAGATAATCACACTACAACTAGTTTATTCTGTATACAAAAGACAACATATTTCTACCCGGTGCCTTGAAAGCTTCTGCAGCTCAGTCTCATCAGATAAGAAGCTTTCTCTGCGCAAGCCCGGCCAGCAGCTCTTGTCAGGTCATATCTACTAGAAGCTTTGAAGTAACTAAGGGCAGGTAAGACTGCCTGTAGCTCTCTCAGGCTGCACTTTTTGTAATCACATATATTTAGAAAAGTGATTAAAAACCCATTTTGGAGGATCCCACGTCAACATTACATCATGGCAAAACCCCTTTAAAAATGGCAGAATCTGGGAAATCAAATATTAAGTGGCATTTCCCCGGTCACATCTACCATGTTCTTGTGTATAATGGACAAAAAATGAAGATCTGCAAAAAAAGTTACATTTTAAAATTTCACCTCCACTGTGCTTTAATTTCTGTGAAACACCCAACGGTTAATAAACTTCCTAAATGCTGCTTTGAATACTTTAAGGGGTGTAGTTTCTTAGATGAAGTCCTTTATGGGGGTACCTAACATACAGGCCAATCAAAATCATGTCAGAGCTGGACTGGTCCCTAAAAAGATGTATATTCCAAATTTTCTACAGTAGACATATGGTTGATGCTAGTTATAAACTATTATGAGTGGAATAACTATCTGTCTTACAGGCAGACATTTTTGAAGTTTGAAAATGGTAAATTTTTCAAATTTTTCACGATACTTTAATAATTTTTCGCAAATAAACAAGGACTTTTTGGACCAATATTTCTTACTAACTTAAAGCACAATATGTCATGAGAAAACAGTCTCTGAATCACATGGATAGGTAAAAGTGTCAAAAAGTTATTCTCACATAAAGTGACACATGCCAGATTTCAAAATACGGGGCTCTGTCAGAGAGGCCAAAACTGGTTCCGGCAGTAAGGGGTTAAATAAATAAATCCAACGCTGGTCCAACATAGTCAATGAGTCTGACACAGTTCAAATGGGAAACCTATATAAAAATAAAAACATTGCATTAAACAAGAAAGTACTAAACTCCATCTCCTGCACCCTCTAAAGATTATGCCTGTGGCTGCTCTTCTAGGGTTGCAGAGTATGGAGTTCAAACTGCACAATATGATTCTGGAGGGTACCGACCACAACTGCGGCACTATCAACAGGGGGATGGTCCTCTGCCCCCTCACCCCAACAAGATTGTAAGCTGTGCTCTGTACTCCTCTCTCCCCTAACCCTAACTTTTTAATATTTTTGTATATAGTGCTATATAAGCTTCTTTATTCAGAGATGAGATAACATTTCCATTGATGCTATTTTGCAGTTCGTATGTCCCTTTGATCACTTTTTATCAAGGATTTTGGGAGGAGATATTAACACAATACAGCAATCCTGGTAGAGTTTTGTATAGCACTCAACATGTGGTAAAAATAACATCTTGGATGCTGAATAGACTATCGAACATCCAGGAAAGCTTGGTGACAACAAACCCCTCAATTAGCTTTCTTCAAGAGCCGTAACACAGTTGAGTGTTATATTGAGGGTGTGGTTTATGCAAATTTTGGGGGCAGTGCATGTAGCAAACCACAGCCATAAGTCACCCTTAACACCACTTTCAAAAGTTGGCAAGTATGGTCTATACAGTTAGTCCGTGAGTGCCATTGATACAGATGTAGCAGAGTCTAGCTTGACCGTGATATCACGGCTTTTCGTGTTATCTGCTCTGATCTGTAAACAAAGGCCATTGAAAGCATTGAAAAAGTTGAGATAACATTCTGTGCCATTATATCACAGTGCATTATGTTTAGTTCTGCTGAGGATGAGCGCTGCTCACGGTTTTTCTTTTCAAAAATCGCGCACCCTAAATCCACCATACAGGTCTTAAAAAAAGCAGATGGCTCAGAGGTGAGAGGTCAGGACCTAATTGAGGAAGTGAGTCTTTTTTATTCAGACCTCTATAGCGCCAAAAACCGAGATCCTGAGCTGGAGAAAGAGGTGATAGGGGCCCTTGCAAACACCGTGCATCAGGAGGACTTGCAGTGTCTTAGCCGTGGTATCACAGAAGTCGAGGTAAAAAGTATTTTTCAGTCCATGGCGCGTAACAAAACCCCCGGCCTGGACGGATTACCTGTGGAATTTTATCTGCATTTTTGGGATCTCCTGGCACCAGATCTGCTGCAGCTTTATACCCATATATGGCAAACAGGGCAGTTATGTGACACCATGAAGGAGGGAGTAGTTGTTCTGGTTTTTAAGAAAGGCGACAAAGCTGATTTGAAAAACTGGCGTCCTATAACCTTATTAAACACCGACTACAAAGTTTTTGCCAAGCTGCTTGCTAAACGTATGAGCCATGTCATCGCTCAGGTAGTGCAGGAGGAGCAGGTGTGCGCAGTGCCTGGGAGATCTATCATGGGGAACCTCTCTCTGCTCAGAGATGTGATATGGGATAGTCTGCAGAGAGACAGGAAACTTGCAGTCTTATCTGTGGACTTTGAAAAGGCATTTGACAGGTTGTCACACTCCTTCTTATTTGCAGTCCTGAATGCTATGGGCTTCCCTGATGCCATAAAATCTCTGTACACCGACATCAGCAGCAAAATCCTTGTCAATGGTTTCCAGACTGAGAAAATTAGAGTCCACTCAGGTGGACTGGTCTTTATATGTGCAATGGTCTTTATATGGTCTTTATATGGTCTTTATATGTGCAATGGAACCCCTGTTATGCATTCTCCGTAGAGACAAAGTTATCAAAGGCATCCATATACCTGGAAGCAGCAGGGACAAACTAAAGGTTCTTGGCTATATAGATGATGTGTGTATTATTACGGATAACGTAGCCGACCTCACCAGAGCCAAGCTCCACATTAACATCTTCTGTGGGGCATCTGCTTTTAAAGTCAACTGGCAGAAATGTCAGATCAAGTGTTTTCGTGGCCAGTATAACACGGTAGATGTGGGCGTTCCAGAAGTAAATACCATTACGGTGCTCGGTGTTAAGTTCAATGAGCGCATGAACGCCCAGGAAAGCTGGGATGATGTCCGTGACAGAGTGCAGAGGATATTGGACTACTGGAAGCTCAGGGAACTTAGCTTCACTGGGAAGACCCTAGTGGTCAAGTCAGTTATTCTCCCCCCCCTGGTGGTGTATTTAGCCAACATCTTCCCACCAACTTACATGCAAGCTAGGAGGCTGAATAAATTGCTCTTTTTCTTCCTATGGGGCGTAAAAATGGAGCGAGTCAGGCGCGCCACGGTCATCAAGGAGAAATCTAAAGGTGGTCTTAACTTCCCTGATTTAAACATGTATTTGAGTATTAACTTGTATATATGTGTGCTGCGCCTCCTGAAGGGCCCTACCAAGGTCTCGCATATGATCCACTACACAGGTGGATGGGTTCTTTGTCGCTTAAAGTGGGTAAAACGCAACCTTACCCAACCTGTTGCGCTTACTGCTCCAAGCTGGTACTGTCAGATAGAGAGATTCATCAAACAGAACAGGCTACATGATCTGCCAACATCGGATTTATTCAACAGAAAGAAAGTGTTAGCTCATTGCAGACAGCGGGACCACATATCAGACATAAACATGCTACCTCAGAGAGATGCTGCCCAGGTCTGGAGACTTCTGGAGAAAGGTGAGGGCACCAACCGACAAAAGGACATCATGTGGCTCAGCATGCAGGGTGCCCTGCCAGTCAGGGAGGTACATAAGAGGAGAGGATTGGTGAGATCTGAGCAGTGCCCTAGAACCCGCTGTGGCAGTACTGAGACCCAAACCCACCATCTTTGTTCTGGTACTGTCAATATGCAAAAGGATGTCCTCACACAGCTCAAACCACTGATAACAGATCTGACAGGTATCATGTTCCTGACATGGGCTATGGTGATCTCTGGGGTTGACCTTGCTAATAAAGATAAAAAGAAAGTCTGGTGGTTATTTATGTTGTGTTTGAAGGAAACTCTGTATGATGCTCGAAACATGTATCTGTATAAACGGGAAGAGTGGGATGTTCCAAAGACTGTGCATATTTTTCTTAATAGGTTGTATTTGTTTTATCTTCAGGATGTTCGAAAATTTGGTGCTGATGATGCAGAGGGTGTGTGGAAATTCCAAAAGTGGAAGCATCTGGTTAAAAGTTGAGGTTATTTCTGCACTTTAATAATTGAATATGTATAGTTATTACCTTTATTTGCACTGATGTTGCTTGTATTTTGCATTTACATTGAAAAGTTTGTAATTTTGATTATATGTTAATAAAATGTATTTTTACAAAAAAAATAAACATCTGTATGAACTAATCTAAGGGATATACCTTTTTTTTTAATACATGATCTTACTGAAAATATAGAAGGAATGTGAGCAAATTTTAGTATATGTATATGTATTTTAGTATATGTATATTCAGTGTCAGACTGTGGTACCAGGGCACACTGTACAGCTCCTGTACTGTACATGACTGCACATGACTCCTGCTTTCTGTCTTTATTTCTCTGCCTTTATCCACAAAAAGCAGCCTCAATACTGTCATACCCAGTGGTCCACTATGCCTGTGGGCCCACCAAGCCTAGGAATCCACTAGAGGTTTCCCCTATTCCTCTGTGGGCAATTTTTCACATTTTTAATAAAACTTGCAACACAGATTTTTTTAGGGACCAATTCAGATGTGGCTTTGAGGGTTGTATACATATGTTAGACATCCCCATACAGCACTCCAGTTAAAGAACTTCACTGCTTAAAGTATTCAAAACAACATTTAGGAAGTTTGTAAACAAGGAAATAAAGAACTTTTGCAGATTTTTAATTTTACTCCATTTTTTTTGAGTGAAATACAACTCACAACTCTGCCGTTTTTACGGAGCCACAGGTGTCAGAATAGGAGGAACAACCGGATTTTAAGGTCTCGTTTTTATTACGATATTTTGTAGGCACCATTTTTTAGCACTGGACTGTGTAAATTAAAAATGACATTTTATCCAATAATATACAGTTTTAGCTAAAAAGTTTACATTTCTACAAGAAATCTTGAATAAAAACGCACCCCAAAAATTGTTAAGGCTGTACCCTATATGTGGGCATAAACTGCTGTCTGGGCATATGGCAGGATGTACAATGGAAGAAGTGCTGTTTGGCCTTCAGAAAGCAGATTTTGATGGGTGCCATGTAGCATTTGCAAAGCCCCCAGTACAGGTAAAACCTTCCAAAAATTATCCATTTTGGCAATTGGCCATAAAATGAAAAAAAAAAAAAAACAGCAATTTTGCCATTGTTATTTGGGTTTCATTTTTACAGCGATCGCCGTGCGGTATAAATGACATGATAACCTTACTATGAGGTTCAGTACAATTCCAACAATATCAATTTTATGTTTTACTAATTTTACACAATAAAAAAAAGCTTTTGTCAAAAATTGTGAAGACCCTAACTTTAAAATATGTTTTTGTACATAGTGCTGTATAAGCTTGTTTATTCAGGGACATTTTCATTGATGCTATTTTGCAGTTCGTATATCTCTTTGATCACTTTTTATCATGGATTTTGGGAGGAGGTATTAACACAATACAGCAATCCTGGTAGAGTTTTGTATAGCACACATCATGTGCTAAAAATAACATCTTAGCTTTATTCAGCAGATTGATACGGTTAAAGGAATACCAAATTTAAATAGTTAGATGTCATAGTCAATACAATTGCGGCATCTTGGAATTTACACATAAGGGGGCGCCCCATTCTGTACTTCAATCGCGTTCCCCTCCCATAATGACACAATTGCTTGGTGCTAAAATGATTCTATGGTAGCTGGGGGCTTAATGGTGGTTAATTGTTAAACGATTTAAAAACATAAAACAAAACTAAAGTTCAAAAACCCCTCCTTACTCCTTGTTAAAAAAAAATATAAAACAATAAAAAAGTGATATGACTGCTTCTGAAAAAGTCTGATCTACTAAAATATAACATCATTTATACCTAGTGCTAAAATTGTGTTTTATTTGGTTGTTGCCCCTCTGCAAAAAAATCAAGTGATCACTAGGTCTCATGTATCCCAAAATGGTCCCAATAAAAACTAGAATTTCGCCCAAAAGGAGAGTCCTCACTTAAAGTTATAGACTGATGCGAATAAAATGTAAAAAATAAAACTTTTTATTTCCTTTTTAACCACTTAAAGACCAAGCAATTTTTTTTCATTTTGTTCATTATTACAGCAATAACATATTCTGTTGACAAAGCTGTTTGAGGGCTTGGTTTGTTTCAAGACAAGTTTCATTTTTTAATGGTAGCATTTTGAGGTACAAATAACTTATTGACTTTTATTAACTCTTTTAGGGAAGACTAGAAGAAAAAAAACAGTAGTTCCGCCACTGTTTTATGCACGTAAAATTCATGCCATTCACCAAATGGTAAACACACTGTGATAACTTTATTCTTTGGATCAGTACAATGATGGTAATACCATAATTATATAGTTTTTTCAGTTTTTTTACACTTTGCACAACAAAAACACTTTTAAAATAAAAATGTTTATTTGTGTGACTCCATATTCCTAGGCCTATAACATTTTTATTCTTCTGCTGACAAATCTGAATGAAGGCAAGTGGGATAACTTGTAATTCTTATTGGTACCATTTTGGGATACAAGACTTTTTGATCGCTTTCTGTTAGACTATGTCTACACAGCAACTGTAAACCGCCGTTGAAAATCCAACACAATCGCCGTGCCGCGCTTTTCAGCTGGCCCAGTACATGGAACTGTACTAGAATCTGCCATAACACGGCCAATTATAGAACATATTCAATAAACTGTCAGTTTAGAAATTCGACAATAGAAAATCCGCACTGTGTAGACTACAGCTCAGATTTTCTATAGGCACTGGTGCTATTAAATTCGTCATTAAATTCTATAGTCCTTATATGGGTGATGAAAGTGGCTGACGATCAATTCTCCATCTTGTATGCAACTCTTCTTTCTTTCTGTCTCAACTTAAACTCGTATTTTCTGCTCATAGCAAACCAACCTCCCCCCTCCCTACACTTTGTTGCCCTCTTGTACAGACTTTCTGGCTGTGAAAAGGGCTGTATTTGCTGCTAGGCACTAATGATCCAGTGCCTAGGGTGGCGATTTGTGGGGGCGGAACCAGCAACAATTTTTTTTTATGGGGGAGGGAGGTGGACCTGTGCACATGGCAGGCACTTAGTACCAAGCAGGCAGTAGTACAGAACTTACAGATTGGACGGTGTTCAGAACAGAGTGGGCAGCGGCAGCAGTTTCCTCCTGAGGGCGCTGCTTTCTGTGCGCCTGTGATTGGTGGAGTGGCTGTGATTGGCAGCCTCTCTTCCAATCTTAATCACACTAAAAGTAACGCCCTCAGGAGGATTAAACTACTTCTGCTGCCTGCTCTGTGTTGTATCCTGTCAGCACCATAAGTCACAATTATAGAAGAAGTCCGCGGCACTCACCATTCAAATCTTCTGATCTTTGAGAAAGCTCTTTGAAATGGCGGTTAGCCTTTTTCTTGTGTCTTCTCCCTAAACCACTGTGTGTGCAATATTTTGAATAAAAGATGAGAAGATTTGAATGGTGAGTGCCGCGGACTTCTTCTAGAATTGGGATTTTTGTATCTTCTGTCCTTGTGCCGCTGGCACCATCATATGAAGAAACTGGCGAGTTGCTATTTCCTGCTGTTAGTACTAAAGTGTGGTACTGACTGGAATCTCTCTGTTTTTGTGGTGTGAGCGCCATAAATGCTGTGCCGCTGCCTGCCCTGTACTAAAGGAGAAGACTCTGCCATGTGTACAGGAACAGGTGCAGCGCAGGTCGCCAATAGTGGAAGTTATACACTTCTTTTCTTATGCCGCCTCTCCTGTGGCTCTGACAGTCTGAAGCTTGTTATAGACTGTTATAGCAGTCAAACAAGAGCGGTGGTGAGGCGGCCTGTCATTGATAGTGCAGGCTTTCCTGCAGTAAATTCAAATCAGCACTCTGTAGCAATAGAATACACTGATAGAAACAGATCCTCGGATGGCTGATTTGATTTTGCTGCATCAGTCACTCTGTCCACCACATGCTGCTTGACCCAAGGCTCTGCTCAAGCTTCAGACTGTCAGATTGACTACAATCATAGGAAAACTGCTCAAATAGTTATTGCCCCAAATAAGATAAAAAATATCAACCCCCCAGCACAGAACACAAGTATGTACATCTGCTTATATTGTAATGTTCAGCTATTTTAGTTAACGTAAGCTCATTCCCTTAGGCTGGATTTACTGTAGAAATCACATCGTGGCCAAATCCGCACTGACCTGTGAGTCGTTGCATTCTGCTAGTTGGTTCAGCCTTAGGCTATGTCTCCCCAACAAAGTCAAAATACCATTGGAAATCCGACAGTATTTTAAGGTCAACAGCGTTTTTTTTTTTTTTGTGGTTTATGCACAAAAAAAAACGCAGTAGGGTTTCAGAAAACTGCCGGCCCAGTAAATGGGCTGCACTGGAATCCAACGGGTATCTGGCGGAAAATAGAACATGTTCTATCTTACGCACGACCAGCAGATTCAGGTAGAATACCCAGACTACAGCACAGATTTTCTATTGAAGTCTACAGAGCGCTGGGTACAGGCGGATTTTTGGCGGATTCAAAATATTGAATCCGCTGAAAATCCGACGAGAGTCTAGTGCTGTGTAGACATAGCCTTAGTCTATTTGTCTGTTATTAGTAAGTGTAAATGTACAGTCATTAAGAGGCAAATAGAGTGCTACTGGTAAACCCAGCTTAAGGGGATTAGTTTAAAGTGGTTAAAATTGAAGTGGGAAGTTTGAAAATTAAATAACAAACATTTTCACCATTCATTATTATTAAAAATTCTGCACCATTTTTGTTTTAGCTGCTCCTTTAGTGATCCATTGTTTACAGCTCATCTCCAGAGGATACGACCAGGGCTGTGAGCGCCTCAGTCCTGGTCGCACATGCTCAGACATCAGCTCTCCTCTCAGGCAGCTACGGAGTGTTCAAACCCCAGGTGCTGTCACTCTACTCCCGTCCTTTGGACTAGTTAGTAATAAGTCAAACAGTGCAAATAGAAAAAAGAAACCTCAATGAGGTATGTGCATATATAAAGAGAAAAAAAATGTACAGGTTAAGTTCCTGCAGGGATTTGAACCAAGGACCCTTGTGCAGTAAAGCAAAAATGTTACCTCTGAGCTACAGTGTAGCTACTTACAAGTCTACCCATAAACAGAACTTTCTTTGACTAAAGAGAGGAAAGGCATGGTGATGTCATCCTGCTGGGTCACATGATATGCATTTCAAACAAATCACACACGCCCCTTCTGAGCACACAGAGCTGAAGAGCTGGATGCAGGAGGTATGAAATGAGATTGTGGCAAAACCCTTTTAAGTTAAAGGTATTGTCCAGGACTAAGAAAAACTCCTTGGTCTACTGGGATATGATTAGAAATAAAGAAACACTCACCTCCATGACGCTCCGGTACTGTCTCGGTGTCCGGCTCGTACATCCCAGCTGCACATTGAACGTCCATCGTTCTCGTGATATGTGCAGCCAATCACAGGCCACAATGTCCCATGCAGTTCACCGCTCTGACCTGTGATCGGCTGCATATATCACGAGAACGATGGACGTTCACTGTGCAGCCGGGATGTGCGAGCCGGCCACCGAGGGCGTCACAAAGGTGAGTAGTCTTCTCTTTTTCTATTTCTAATCATACCCCAGCAGACCAAGGAGTTTTTCTAAGTCCCGGACAACCTCTTTAACTAAAATAATTGCACTTTACAGCTATTACTATATAAGCAGTTGTACATATTTGTTTTCTTTGTTGGGGCTTGATATTTTTATATTATTTGGGGCAATAACCATTTGTGCGGTTTTCCTCTCAGTGACAGCAAAACTGCTCAAATAGTTAGGGTATGTTTACCCGGCGTGCTTTACTCCATGTTACATACGCTTTTAGCTGCGTGTTTCGATCCATCTGTCGGACCCAAACACACAGCTAACAAATAGCAATGTGATTTACATTGCTTTTAATATGAAACACACATCGGCGTTCACACGAGTGATCGCCGATGCGTGTCTCGTTGAGTCTTTTAGATCCGTCTTTCGGATCCGTTCTAAGAACTGACATGTCAATTCTTGGTCCGAAAGACACAGCAGGAGCCCTATTTAAAATGATAGGGTGCGATCCTGCTGCATCCAACATGCATCCAAGCTGCCCGTTGAATACGTATCCTAAAAACGTATCCCAAAACACTGTGTGAACATACTCTTATTGCTATAAATTTTATAAAAACACAATGGTTTTAAAAGTTTATTTTGCCCATTTATTTAAAAATGTGACTTTAAAGTTTACTACTTCTGCATTGATCTGGAGGTATCACTCACTTTCAGTATGGTGGTAATTTTAGTATTCATGTAGTTTTTTAAAATTCCGTAGTAGGGAAGTATTTTTCAGTAACTGGTGGTATTGTGTATGGTGGTGCTATCCAGTTATGGTATAATAGTATATTAGTGTAATTTAGTATTTATTATGGGGTATGGATAATCTATGTATAAAGTTTCTGGTAGAACATTTCCCAAAAGAGTACCTGAGGGTTGGCGTACATCTGGATGGGTCGGATCCACTGCAGGTTTTCCACAGCAGATCTGTATACAAAAAAACTTGTGCCAATTGGTGCTAATTGTTTTAGGGATTTATCACACAGTAAACTCTGCAATAAATTGTCAGGAAAATCTGCACCAGTTGGTCCGGATTTGATTCTACAGATCCTCTACCAAAAACCTGCAGCAGGTACAGCCTGTTTGAACATATCTTCAGGAAACACCGTGCACACCACTGAGTGGGAGCTAGGCAATTATATTTATCAACTATTTGGGTATGTTCACACAGCGTGTTGACTCCGTGTTGGGATCCGTTTTTAGATGCGTGTTTGGATCCGTGTTTCAGACCCTAAAAGAACCCAAACCCACATCTAACCATGTGCAGAGTGATTTGCATTGCTTTCAATGTGAAACGCGCAACGGTGTTCAGACGAGTGATCGCCGGTGCATGCTTTATATGCTTCTTTCTAATGCGTCTTTCAATCCGTTCAAAGAATTGTCATGTCAATTCTTGATCCAAACACACAGCAGGAGCCTTATTTAAAACTATAGGGTACGATCCTGCTGCAGTCAAAACGCATCCAAACGCAGCGCTTTTGAATGCGTTTTTCGGATCCAAAACGTCGTGTGAACATACCATTCGTTTTCACAACTGATAAAAAAGATCAACAGTAAATCTGTTGTTTATTAACACTGACTATTGTTATGATTGTGCAGAAACAAGCAAATCCTGATGATAATTGATGAGCCTTATGTGCTTTTAAGGGCAGGCGTATTTAGGCTTAGTGCCTAGGGCAGCATGACTTGTAAATACAGCCCTGCTTGTGAAACAGTTTAGCAGACTATAGGCAAAAAGTCATAACTATATAACTATATTTTTGACATGCGTAGTACGCAAAACTTAAGAATAATGAAGGCCGTGTTTTAACTAACAAATTAACCAATCATAATGTGATTATTAATGCGGGGATGGTTATAATAATGAATAATAATAAAGTGGAGTTGATTAAATATTGTTTGTCCAATAAAGATATACTGTTTTTTTTGCATATTATAAGACTTTGAACAGAGGTTATAAAAACACTTGCACAACTTTTTAATTAAAAGACAGACTGCACTGACATCCATCTTTGAATGTCTGTAGTTCTTTTCATGCATATATCTGATTTAATTTGGATACTGCACAAGGAGGTTTAGGGGGACCTTGGAGTCTCCGATATCACTGGTTACCAGTCAGATTTTTCCTAATTCAAAATACCGACTGCTTAAAAATCTGACTGTAAACCAGCACAGTGTAATCGGGGCCTTTGTGATCATTTTGTAGTTTGGATTGTTATGGCTGCAGTGATTCCAATTATGCATATGTTTTCTTTATTCTTTTTATTTTCTAAAGATTAGGGATTTTGTTACAAAAAAAATGGGAACTTTTTTATCATAACGTTTTTCTTAAACTTTTTTTTATTTTTTTCTTAGTCCCACTAGGGGACTTATACATACAGTCATTTGATTGCTGGTATATTACACTACCCGGAATCCAAGGCCTAAAAAGCTTTCACAGAAAGCAGGCCTAGGAATCTTCATTAGGTCCCCGGCTACCTTGTAAACCTATCGATAAAAGATGTATTGTCGTCTCTAAGGGGTTAAATATAACAAAACCTATCGAAATTTGATATTTCTGAAACTGTACAAAGTTGCAAAATATAGATATTGTAATTTATACTGCACAGTAAATTCCATAAATATGAGACCCCTCCACCCTCCCCCCAAAAATTGTACAATGGTTTTCCAATACATTATCTGGCAGGTAAATAGTACTAGTATATAGTGGGGAAAAAAACGTATTTAGTCAGCCACCAAATGTGCAAGTTCTCCCACTTAAAGAGATGAGAGAGGCCTGTAATTGACATCATAGGTCGACCTCAACTATGAGAGACAAAATGACAAAACAAATCCAGAAAATCACATTGTCTGATTTGGAAAGAATTTATTAGCAAATTATGGTGGAAAATAAGTATTTGGTCAATAACAAAAGTTCATCTCAATACTTTGTTATATATCCTTTGTTGGTAATGACAGAGGTCAAATGTTTTCTGTAAGTCTTCACAAGGTTGGCACACACTGTTGCTGGTATGTTGGCCCATTCCTCTATGCAGATCTCCTCTAGAGCAGTGATGTTTTTGGGACTGTCACTGGGCAACACAGACTTTTAACTCTCTACAAAGATTTTCGATGGGGTTGATCTGGAGACTGACTAGGCCACTCCAGGACCTTGAAATTCTTCTTACGAAGCCACTCCTTCTTTGCCCTGGGGGTGTGCTTGAGATCATTGTCATGCTGAAAGACCCAGCCATGTTTCATCTTCAATGCCCTTGCTGATGGAAGGTTTGCACTCAAAGTCTCATGATACATGGCCCTATTCATTCTTTCATGTACACGGATCAGTCGTCCTGGTCCCTTTGCAGAGAAACAGCCCCAAAGCATGATGTTGCCACCCCCATGCTTCACAGTAGTATGGTGTTCTTTGGATGCAACTCAGCAGTCTCTCTCCTCCAAACACAACAAGTTGTGTTTCTACCAAACAGTTCTACTTTGGTTTCATCTGACCATATGACATTCTCCCAATACTCTTCTGGATCATCCAAATGCTCTCTAGCAAACTTCAGACGGGCCCGGACATGTACTGGCTTAAGCAGGATCTGAGTCGCTGGCGGTGTAGTGTGTTACTGATGGTAGCCTTTGTTATGTTGGTCCCAGCTCTCTGCAGGTCATTCACTAGGTCCCCCGTGTGGTTCTGGGATTTTTGCTCACCTTTCTTGTGATCATTTTGACCCCACGGGGTGAGATCTTGCGTGGTGCCCCAGATCGAGGGAGATTATCAGTGGTCTTGTATGTCTTACAGTTTCTAATTATTGCTACCACAATTGATTTCTTCACACCAAGCTGCTTGCCTATTGCAGATTCAGTCTTCCCACCCTGGTGCAGGGCTACGATTTTGTTTCTGGTGTCCTTCAACAGCTCTTTGGTCTTCACCATAGTGGAGTTTGGAGTGTGACTGTTTGAGGTTGTGGACAGGTGTCTTTTATACTGATAGCAAGTTATAGGTCTGCGAGAGCCAGAAATCTTGCTTGTTTGTTATTGACCAAATACTTATTTTCCACCATAATTTGCAAATAAATTCTTTCCAGATCAGACAATGTGATTTTCAGGATTTGTTTTCTCATTTTGTCTCTCATAGTTGAGGTCTACCTATGATGTCAATTACAGGCCTCTCTCATCTTTTTAAGTGGGAGAACTTGCACAATTGGTGGCTGACTAAATACTTTTTTTCCCCACTGTTTAGTACAACTTGAATCGCAAAAAACAAATCCTCATATGGCTATGTCGACACAAAGAAATAAAAATGTTAAAGCTCTTGGAAGCCTGGTAGGAAAAACAAAGTTTGTGATTTAAAGGGGTTTTCTCACTAAAAAGATGTAGAGACAGGTAGTTAACACTAGGACTACTGGACTCGTGACCCCGCCTAGAACTACTGAAAGGAGTCATTTTGACTCCTTGCTTGTTTTCGTTTATTTTTAGAGTTTCATTTGTGGTTATTTATTAATAACTATATTTTTTGTAATGTATTATTATTGTGAGATCCAACAGTAATGCTTTTGATTGTTTTTTTTCTGCTTTTCTTATTTTTCTACAGAAAATAACAATAATTATAATAGACGTTTTCAAACATTTTTTTTATTCAAGTGCACACATATAAACACAACTGAAGAACAAAAAGCAGAGAAAATGTAGGTGGAGGAGCATAAAATGAAAAATATGGTGCAGAATTCACCTTCTAAACATTTTGTGTTTTGCATTTTAGGCATTGCCTTTGATTTATGGCAGTACATTGCCCACACAAAGACTTACCACAAGTCTTACAATTGCCGACAGATCTATTTTTCTTGCACTTTTCTTTGATCTGGCAAAATTTTGTTTGAACCATCACTTCTGAGCATGTAAAAAACTTGGGACGTGGAACCCTTTTCCCTATCTGTGACATAAGGACCACTCAACTCTCTCACAAGCGTTTGCAAAAAATGCCTTGCGTGACATTTTTTGGTGGGTAAATCTCCTTGAATATTATCCATGCATTTATACCCGCAAAGTCTAAGGCATTTTCAAATGCATGAACAGGCCATCTCCTTGTGCATGTTCGTGTGGTATATTTTCGTGCCATCTGATCCACTACATCTACTCCATATTTTGTTTCATTGTAAAACTTTACCGTTTCTGGAGTTTTTTTTAGCGGAATCAGACGCAACAACAACATCTGGATGGACGGAACTCAAAATGACAACATTTTTGTTGACCTTTCCTTGATATACTGTAAGTGTAAAATTGTCTTCATTTCTAAACACTTTAGTGTTGTACAATTCCTCTTTCATGGATTTTATTTCTTAGGCACTTCTCGCCTTATCTTCTTCAGTGTTCCCACGATGGTTGTTCCTTTGCTTTTAGCTGTTTAGCTAATTTTACTGAAGTAAAATAATTATCGGTTGTAACATGCGACCTTTTTTCAAAACACGGGTCCAATAACTTCATTACCACATGGTCAGCTAAACGGGCCTCAGCACCGCGTGTGTCATCTTTGCCTAGATAAGGGAAGCCATTTGCCAGATATTTGCTATCCTTATCAACAGATGGCCAATATTTGTGGCCATATTTATCTGGTTTGGAAGGCATGTACTGCGGTGAATGGACACCTAGTTTTGCTTGGGAAGTTCGTCATCCCACCGTTATGTATGGGCCAGGTTTGTAACACGCAATAACAATTTTCAATAAACCTGGCCCACACAGTAGAAAATAGAGCAAACTTGTCCGTTTGCAGTCTCTCCGATCGAGTAGATTTCTCATCAAATCTGAGAAACCTCATAATTTCAACAAAGTCGGTCCCTAGACATTGTCGCTTTGCAAAACGGTATTCCCCAGTCATTACACCAAAATACTGCTAATCGAGTGACGGTTCGTGCAGATATTCCACGAGCATAGAATATCGCAATGAATGCATCTAGCTCCTCATCAGATAGAGTAAACTGTAAATTATTGTTCCTGCATGCTTCTGCAAGCGTACATTTCTTTATATGTGTCAATATATATGAATCAAAAAATAAACGCCATGCGCTCAAAGGACTATCGATAATGATATTTCTTCTGGCGTATCCTGTAGGGCCAGGTGCTTCTCGAAGAATATTTTGGCTGTCACGCCTACCAGGCAAGTGTTCTCCAATTTCAACAGGTTTCCATTGAATACCATCCGCTGAAACTAGTATTCCTTCAGATTCGCCTTCTCTGGTGTTTGTTGTTGCATTACCTTCGCCGCCATCGTTACCTGTTGTTCTTTCATTTCTGGGACGTTTTGCTGTTTTTTTCTGTCCACGACCAGGAGGATGGTCACGAGGCAACATAACTGCATGAGCCCGATCCCCAGTTGATGTGCTTGGAATATCTGGAAAAAAGTTGATGAATATTTAGAATTTTTGTTTTGTAAGGGTCCGTGCACACTGGCTGGATTAGCGGCGGAATATCCGACCGGATATTCTCACCACAATCCGGCCCGTACCTGCCCGCTCAGGTACAGAGCGGAGTTTCATACCTGAAGCTCCGCTCCGAACCCCGGGCTGGAGCCGCTGTCTGGGACGGAGCCGTGCTTGCGCGTAAGCAAGCCGCTCTGTCCCTGACAGCGGCTCCAGCCCGGGTTCGGAGCGGAGCTTCAGGCATGAGCGGGCAGGTACGGCCTGTATTGCGGCAAGAATCCAGATGGCTATTCTTGCCAGAATTCTGCTAGTGTGCACAGGCCCTAACTCAGTGTGTGGAAGAACAAATAAATACACATAACTACTTACCTTCTGGATTTGTTCCTTCTGAGTCTTCAGATTCACTTGATATGTTCTGAGGAATGAAATCTTCATCACTGTCAGAATCAAATACATGTTCCTGCAATTCGGATTCCGATTCATTCTCCGGTATGGATTGCAAAGTAGCCAGAATATCCTGAGGCTTTATCAAACGTCTTCTCTCCATATTCCTCACAAATTGCATACTTCTATATAGTTCCCTGCTGAAAAACAGAAATGAAATGAAAACTAAAAGAAATAATAACTGTTCTGCCACCTTCAAAAGTAGGTGGGCTGAATCAGTTGACAGGCAGCTAAACTATTTCATAACAATTCATACCTGTATGAGTCTTCAGAGCTCGTATGTCTGCGTCTGTTCTCTTTGTCTCTTCAGCTGAACTGATAGTAAAGTTACTATCCAGAATACTGTCTCCTGCTAGAACCTTAGAAAAACACCACCCTTCATTAGCATAAGATAAGAGCCTAGAGTAAACAAGCTATTTTGTTCAGCATTACACAGTAATACAAGCAGGTAAAACACAAGGAAAATGTAAAAAGTTGACATGTAAATTGAACTACATCTATATGAACATCAGGGTAAATAAGACAGAGTGAAAAAATTATGCACAAAACTTTATAGCAACATTTAGTGACAAAAGGACCTCAAAATATAGTAGGGAGTCAAAATGACTCCCTTCAGTAGTAAATTTTGAAAAAAACGCGCAAATTTTTCACCAAAATTATTTATTCTCACAAAATCTTTTTTCACATCATATTTGAGGAAAAGTCACCGAGTTTCAAGCCGGAATTCTGAAAAATGTAGTCACAGAAGAGAAATAAAAAACGAAAGGAGTCAAAATGACTCCATCAGTAGTTCTAGAATAAACACTTTTTCCAAATACACAAATCTTTCGATTTTATCTTTGTCAGAACAGAAATTGTATCTGTTCTGGGTGCACACAGGTTTCTATGGTTACTTGTCCATATCACCCTTCCAGATTAGAAAGAGCAAGGAGTGACACCACCATGGTCAGAGCTCATTGTTGTTACGGCGATTATAAATGATGTGTTATCTGTATTCTACAGGTTGATATGAATCCGGAAATACCAAACATGAAAGGTTTTCGTTATGTTTTGGTACTGTGAAAAAAAATCCAAACATTTTCTATTTTTAACATTTTTTCCACGGCGCCATTTTCTGCGACCCATAACTTTTTTTGCACTTCTGCCTACGGACTTGAGTGAGGGTTCATTTTTTTGTGCGCTGAAGTGTACTTTTCGTTTTACTTGTACCAGTTTGGAATACATGCTACTGTTTGATTGCTTTTATTGCAAATTATAGGGGACGTGAAATGACCAAAAAAAACACAATGTTGGCATCTGGAATTTTTTTTTTCTTCTACGGTGTTCGCCGTTTAGGATAAATGATGTTATATTGTAATGGATCAGAACCTTACGGATGTGGCAATACTAATGATGTGTTTTACTTTTTTTTTGCAAAATGGCAAATGGTGGTGATTTGAACTTTTAGTATTTTCTTTCTATACTTTAAAACACTTTTTTTTTACTTTAACATAGAGTCCCCCTAGGGCGCAATCGGGAATAAAGCCTATTGCACTGTATAAACAATGCAATAGGGTGTACAAAGATGGCGGTTTTACTACTTCCTGCCTGGGGAAGGAAGTAGTAAAACTGGAGACATGATGGAAGCCTTCCCAAGGCTCCACCCCCAAAT
>JAODAL010055118.1:0-24180 GCA_025379985.1 Phyllomedusa bahiana
AAAAAGGGTGTTAAAAATAATGGGCCCTTAAACTTATCAACTGAATGCTTCAGTGATATAACAAGCAATGATGGGATTTCCATCAATGAATAAAAACTCTCCCCATACCAGTTTCTTTAGATGAGCTTTTAAATAGACCGAAAGTGAAAAAATAGAACTTTGCTTTTTTTGCCAAAATGGATAAAATCTATTTATGGAATGTCCCCCGCGGGGGGAATGCCATAGAAAAATTCCCAAAATCTAATGGGGGTTTTCCCTTTACTACCTATAGTTGATTTGGTCGCATTTACCCATTTCTATGTGCGTGATTTTTTTGACTCGGCAGCACATTAGTACTGTTAAATTTTTTGGGTTTAAAACACGCCCAGGACCGGGACAAAGCAAATAGGGCAAATGGTGCAAACAATCCCCAATCTGCAATAGATAATTCAAATACCTGGTCCTGAACTGACGCACACCGCCTGGCACAGTGCCTTCACCAGTAGTGGAAGGGGAAAAAAAGTGTCTTTTTATTTGGGGGGAGTTATAAAGACATTTTATCCTTATTTGGAGTCAGTAAATTCCAATGAAATTACATTTTTCTAATCTGCTTTGCATCGCCATTTCCTGAGACCAATAACTTCATTTTGGTCCCATCTATGGACCTGTGTTATGTCTAGCTTTTTTTGGACTCATGGGAAGTTTTCATCGACACCACTTTCAGATACCTGTGACTTTTTGATTACTTTTTATTCTAATTTTTCAAATCAAAGCAACCAATAAAACTGCAATTTCGTAGCTGTTTTTTTTTCTGCCGTTTACCGTGCAGGATATATAAGTTGATATATTAATAGATTGAACTGTTATAGACGTGTTGATACTAGTTATGTTTAATTTTTTATTGCTTTTCAATTTTATTTGCAAAATGGGAAAAAGGGGTGCTCCGAACCTTTAATATTTTTTATATTTTAAAAACTTTTCAACACTTTTTTCACTTGTGATTTTAGTCCCCCCAGGGTACTTGAACAGTAGGCAGTGCAAGTGCTGAACTGAAGCAGCATAGTTATAGTTACATAGTAAGGCCGAAAAAAGACAGATGTCCATCTAGTTTAGCTTATTGTCCTCTATGAGGTAGGAGCCAATTGTCCTCATTTAAGGAGAAAATGCCCAACTCCAATTTGGCAATCGTAATAAATCCCTGGATCAGCGACCCTTCTCTAGAATCCTGGTCACTGTAACTTCTTATATTATTACACTCTAGAAATGTATCCAGACCCTTATTGAATTCTGTTAGTGAATTTACCATGAGAAGTCACTCTGGTAGAGAGTTCCACAGTCTCACTGCTCTTACAGTAAATAATCCCTTTCTATGTTTATGTAGAAACTTTCTTTCCTCAAGAAATAGAGGATACCCCCTTGTTCTAGATACAATCCTGGGTATAAATAAATCTTGGGAGAGATCTCTATATTGACCTTTAATATATTTAAACATATTTATTAAGTCCCCCTGAAGCCATCTTGTCTCTAAACTAAATAACCTTTTATTATTTTTGTTTCTGCCTTTAAACCTGTTCAAGCTCTACAATGTCTTTCCTGTGCACTGGTGCCCAAAACTGTGCACAATATTCCATGTGTGGTCTGACCAGTTACTTGTATAATGGGAGAATAAGGGCTTGACCCCACGGAACTGGTTTTCAGTCGGATTTACAGGCAATTTTCGGATTTGAAAATCGTCTGTATACCGGCTTTCAACCATCTGCATAGACTTAAATAGAAAATCTCTGCCCGGATTTTTCGCCAGATGGTTTTTTACACCGCCGGGATAACGAAAAACTTAGAACATGTTCATTATTCCGCCCGGTTTTTAGGAGTAACATGAACATGTCAAGGGGGAGGGCTTGAATCCGCAAACCAAAGACAAAAGCCGCCCAACTGCGTGCCAAAAAAAGACAAAATACCGGTCGGAAAATCCAACCGGTATTTTGTCAGTGCCGTGTTAACGCACCCTAATGTTCTCGTTGTGTGCCTCTTTGCCTCTTTTAATACACCCCATGATCTTATTTGCCTTGGCAGCAGCTGCCTGACACACAATCTCGGAGTTTCCTGATTTATTTTTGTCCATAGTTATCTACATGTATTATCCAGATACCAACAAACTGGAGTAAAACTTTAACAAGTGTTTTTTAGCCATTGAATAAAGGGGTTTTCCCATAGTAAACTAGTATGATAGTATATGTTATATGTTAAGTGCTTTAATGGGAATGGATGGACTTTAGTGATCTTTTAAAAACAATGTATACAGCAAGGCAATGGATAAAGTAACTCTATATAATCAGATAAACAAGGCATGGAATATTCTTCCTTGTCCTTTCCACAATGTCATCAGCGTTGGATGACATCATTGGCACATAGAATAATTATCAACCCTGATTTGACCTAAGGCACTCTCCAGGACAAGATAGCAATTATTAACATGTTGGTATGTCAGCATATTCACAGACGTGTGCCAGGACTGTGTTTACTCTCTCCCACACAATTAATAGGGGTGTGTGGAGAATAGCAACCTAATTTTTTTACACCCACAAGATGTAGCCTCATTCTTCTGCTTAACCCATGTATCGTATCTCTATAAATCTTTCCAAATACTTGTCAGATGAGTCCAAATTAACCTTTATGTATTTTTATTTTGGCTATTAGGATTTACCCAAGTTTTGATTTTGATATCACATACTTTCAGTGGTTTGACATTTTTTAAGCAACAATTTGACTTCATTAAGTGTCTGATATTGAGCTTATTTTCATGTTTGCCTCCTTTTTTATTTTGTATTTTGGACTTTTAATGATGCATATGGCACTTATCACTGTTGCAAAAGGAGCTGGTGGTTTGCCCCATTCTGCAGTATCGGAAAAAATGCAAAGACACCCCAGTCCCAAAAATCTGTCACACTAAGGTGGGAAACACTATCACTTACACACAGTAACGGTGCCAGCCACACAGTGACCACCATAACCATGCCATCAGTTGTGTCCTGATGGCTGGTGGTCGCACAGAGGAGTGCGGGGGGCTGCATGTTGTATACCCTGGATATAGACACCTGAAATCTGACATACTGTACTGATCATGTCTCTGTGCCTCAAAATGTAGGTGAAAGATCTGCTCTTTCATTTCATTACTCTAAGGTACATTAACCTTCCACCCACTGTAGCTCAGTTCCACTTTTTGTATCAAATACTAGCTATACTACATATACACCACTTGTGCACACGTATACCAATGACCATTTGTAGTGGACGGAGTTACTCACTAGTTCTCTTCTATATGATTTTTGTCCAGTTGCAGCATTAAAACATATTTATTCTTTATGAAATGAGGTGTTACAAATAGATGGCGCCCATTACGTTATCTACTGCAATGCTTCAGTGATATCAGACAAGCAGTGATAGGATTTCCAGTCAATGAATATAAAACCCTCCCACATACCAGATTTCTTTAGATGAGCAGTTAAATCAGAAAGTGAATAATAGAACGTTTGCATTTGTTGACCAAAATGATGATAAAATCTGATTTATGGAAATGTGCCCCAGCAGGGGAATGCCATAAGACAAATGCCACAATCTACATGAGAGGTTTCCTTTGACTACTCTATAGCTTGATTTGGTCGCATTCTATCCATTTCTATAGTGCTGTGATTGTTTGTATCTCAGGCAGCACAGTTAGTACTGTTACATCTTTGGGTTTGAACACAGCCCAGGACCGGGACAAAGCAAATAGGGCAAATGACGCAAACAATCCCAAGGTCCAAGGCAGGCTGCAGATAAGTAGGTAGATTGTCCCTAGGTAGGCAGTAGTTAGACCCCCAGTTAGGTAGGCAGCCCCCAGGTAGGTAGGTAGGCTGTAGGAAGGCCCAGGTACTCAAGTAGGCTGTTGCTAGGCCCCAGTTAGCTAGGTAAGTAGTAGGTGGGCCACGAGTAAGCTGTAGGTGTTCCCCAGGTAGCTAGGCTATAGATGGTGTCCACATATGTAGGTAGATAGGTAAAGTGGCTATAGGGGGCTCCAAATAGGTAGGCAGGCTTTAGGCAGACTATAGGGGCCCGTATAGGTATGCAGGGTTTAGGTAGGCTATAGGGGCCCCATATAGGTAGGCAGGGTTGAGTTGGGCTATAGAGCCCCATATAGGTAGGTAGGCAGAGATAAGTAGGCTATAGGGGCTCTTATAGGTAAGCAAGTAGGGTCTAGGTAGGCTATAGGACCCCATATACCTAAGCAGGCAGGCTTTAGGTAAGCTATTCGGCACCACATAGGTAGGCAGGGTTTAGGAAGGATATAGGACCCATATACGTAGGCAGGCAGGGTTTAGGCAGCTATAGGGGCCCATATAGGTAGGCCTTAGGCCTACCCAGCAGGGGCGCTCCTCTCTGCTAAGACCGGGCAGTCCTGCCTTTAAACACTCGGGACAGAAGGCCTTGGCGTTCAGAGACAAAATGTGCCAGGCCCCACAGAAGCACTACCGGGGTAGCAGAGGTACTAGCAGCTGCTACGGGGCCCGCATTGTTAGGGGGCCCAGACCCCACACAGCTGCTACATCTGCTACCCCGGTAGTTACACCCCTGAACTGAAGTATGCAGAGGTAGGATGCGCCTGGCCCCACAGAGGCACTACCGGGGTAGTAGAGGTACTAGCAACTGTTACGGGGCCCGTGTTGTTAGGGGGCCCGGGCCCCATATAGCTGCTACATCTGCTACCTTGGTAGTTACACCCCTGAACTGAAGTATGAAGGCTTTAGAAATAAATAGAGGTATTCTAATCTGTATAATTATAGCTTGAGATACAAAAATAGAGATTATAACTAGTTTAAGATACAAAAAATGGAGATTAAGACATCAAATAGTCACAAATTTCACTAGCACTGCACCCTTCTCTGACAGGAATGAGGTGGCGCCCTAGGTGGCCATCTACCTCTGTGTACCCATCATCACGATCCTGATACAACCACTGACAACATCTGCATGGGGTTTGTATGATCTCTTGGATTTCCTCCAGATACTCTGATTTCCTCCAACTCTCCGAAGACATACTTAAAGGTCATTGGATTTCCTATGAAAGTGACATACTGTGAGATAGGAATAATGTTGTCAGATGTACTGGGCACATGAACATGAGCACATGACCATGTATGACCACAATATGTGTACACTTATGGGAAATAAATTTGCTCTTTATTAGCAAGTTAAATAAAAATAAATCATTTTTCGGCATTAAAGAACTTCATAAGAAGACACTGAGGACAGCTTCTCCGGTGGTTTTACTTGTTAAGTCCAATAGTTTTCTAGGTTACTGGTACTCAACCCTCTTTCTTTAGGTGAACCCCTAAAAAATACTTCAAATGCTGGGTTACTCATACCTCCATCCTCCCTCAAAGAGCTTGGTGTAGAGGTGGGTTAGGAAATCTAGCTTTGGTTTGGCTCAGATATGGCTCCCATCTCTCCTGAGAGCCCTGGCTGGGAAACACTGATCTGATTATCTAAATGACATGTAGACTACAACATTGAAGCTTTACAGTCGTGCAAGCATGTGTCCAAATGATGACGAAATTGAGGTAAAATGATTAACTTCCAAACGCTGAAGACTAAGGAATTCACAGTAAATAAGTAAAACGGGGTAAAGAGCAATGTGGAAACTGATCACAAACATACTGTATAATTATTAATTAAAGATCTGATACAGAGCTATTTTCTTGAAGTGAGAGTAAACAAGGAAGATTTTAGCAACGCATGACCATCAGTTATACTTGTTAGTTTCCAGGCTAATTGATAAAAAAAAAGAAACTTTGAAAATAATATATATACAATATATAACAAAAGAAGTACACCCCCTCACATTTTTGTAAATATTGTATTATATGTTTTCATGGGACAACGCTGAAGATAAGTCTGTGTACAGCTTGTTCACTATGAATTTGGTGTGCCCTCAAAATGAGTCAATATCTTAACCACTGGCAACAAAAGTGGTCACCCCAAAGGGAAAATGGAAAAACTGTATCCAATTTGACTTTTTGTCTTCAAAGTGTCATGTGACTCGCTAGTGTTATAAGGTCTCTGCTGTGATTGAGGAGCAGGTGTGTTAAATCTGGTGTTTTTGCTCTCACACTCTCTCATACTGGACACTGAGGGCGACATGTCTGAAAATTAGCGTTACCGAGGCAGTTTTTAGGGATTAATCAGGGAAATGGGCCTGAAAGTAGACCTTTCAAAAATCTGGGATCTGGTTTTACCCTTTCATTTAAAAATTAATGCCCTAAGAATGCGATTGTGCAATCGAGTGCAAAAGTATATTGCAGGTATGTAATGTGCCTTTATAGGAGCATTGCTTACAGAGGGGGATAACGTATTTTATAGTGTATGTAATGCGTCGAACGGCCATTGTTTATGGGGGGCGCCAGCATATCATTGCTACTATATTTTTTTTTGCCCCTTTTTTTGGCGCGTTAAAATTTGTTGTGCCCAGCATATAATCTTATTTTTTGGGGTACAAATTATTTAAAATTTTGAATTTGGATCAAAAGATTTTTTTGGAGCAAAAATACACCAAAATTAGGTGATTTGTATTGGACATCCGCCCCAAAGTTTTAAAATGGGACCTCATTGGCAAAATTGTCTGAGAATCTGAAAAAAAAAAAATTTTTGTTAAGAAAATTGCCCAACACCCTAAACGAGCTGCAGAATGGTGGCCAAACCATCAGGGTTTAACAAACAGATTCCACTCAGAATCCAAAAAATTGAGTCAGAGTGGTAAACCCGAGATTGTCTTTTCAAAAATGCATATGAAAACTGCCGGATTGCTGCAAACATAAAGGGGTGGGGGTGCCTGTCAGGCTTGGGCCATAAACAGCAAACGCATCAAATTGGTCTTTTTGGGGTCATTCCCAGAAGGAAGAACCCCTAAGGGTATGCAAAAAAAAGCCCCCCATCGGTTTCTGAAAAAGCAAACTAAGGACATGATTACGGAACCATTTTCTATGGTCCCCGATGAGACCAAGAAAACTTGTTTGGGTTCAGATGCGTAATCTGTGGCAGCAAACCAAGTAAGGCTTCAAATACAAATGTGTCTTTCCTACAGTTTGAATGGTGGTGGGAGTGTCATGGTTTTGGGGGTGCCTGAGTGTTCCAGCGTGGGGAACTTCATTCATGAGGGAACCCCTGAAAAGTCAACAGGGGACATCTGCATTAGTGTGACTACAAAGGAGTGGTCCCAACCTTTTTTTTTACCAGGGCCCCGGGGGGCGGGTTTATTGGGGGCGGCGTTAGAAGGGGGGAACACACCAAAAAAAACACAATAAAGTGTATGCTGGTCATTTAGAGATTTAAAATATGCGGTAACCATTTTTATAAAAACAGACTGATTGTCACCTCTGTGAGTCAGTATTATATTAATAATGCTGACGCACAGAGCTGACAATCAGTCTGGGCTAATATTGATCAGCTCTGTGGGTTAGCATTATACATGTATATAATATACATGTGTAATCAGCTATGTCATTATAGATATATGCCCTCATTAGTCATTATATATATATATATATATATGCCCCCTGTAGTCATTAAAGATAGGTATATATGTCCCTGTATTAATTATAATTAAATATATGGCCCCCTGTATTAATTATAAGTAAATATATGGCCCTTGTATTAATTATCAGTAAATATATGGCCCCTGTATTAATTATCAGTAAATATATGGCTCCTGTATTAATTATAAGTAAATATATGGCACCTGTGTTAATTATCAGTAAATATATGGCCCCTGTATTAATCATCAGTAAATATATGGCCTCTGTATTAAAGGGGTTTTGCCACGAAGTAAATTTGACGTGGGAAGTTTGCAAATGAAATAAACATTTTCACCATTCATTATTATTAAAAATTCTGCACCGTTTTTGTTTTAGCTGCTCCTTTAGTGATCCATTGTTTACAGCTCATCTCCAGGGGATACGACCAGGGCTGAGAGCTCCTCATTCCTGGTCACACATGCTCAGACATCACCTCTCCTCTCAGGCAGCTACTGAGTGTTCAAACCCCAGGTGCTGTCATTCTACTCCCGTCCTCTGTACTCCTTAGTAATTAGTCAAACAGTGCAAATAAAAAAAAAAAACCTCAATCAGGTCGGTGCATTGACAAAGGGAAAAAAAAACACAGGTTTGGTTACTGCAGGGATTTGAACCGAGGACCCTTGTGCCTGGAGGCAAAAACTTTACCTTTCATCTACTCACAATACTTTATATAAACAGACCTTTCTTTGACTAGAGAGAGGAAAGGCCTGGTGATGTCATCCTGCTGGGTCACATGATATGCAATTCAAACAAATTACACATGCCCCCTTCTGAGAACACAGAGCCGATGAGCTGGATGCACGAGGTATGTAATATATATATAAATATATGGCCCCTGTAGTGATAACCAGGCTAGTTAAAAAAAAAAAAAAAGAAGAAAGTTACTCACCATTCCTCGATCCTGGAGATTTGCTCCCTCCAGGAGGCGGCGTCTGGCGGGACCGAGCAGCGCAGGGGGTGTGACGACACTGCGTCGCTGATCTGTACATACAGCGCTCATTGAGTGGTGCATCTACAGCGATAGGGAAAGCAGGGACGGTAATGAACCGCTCCTCATTTCTCTATAGTGATGCAGCCGCACAGTCCGTATGTGCAGCTGCTATCTCTGCGCGACTAGATTACAGTGGTCACACAGAGCAGATGCCGACTGCCTGGACTAAGGTCACTGGGCGGCCGGCATTAGGTGTAGCCGGGGCCGCGGACCGGCAGATTATTCGTCACAGCCCGATGCCGGTCCGCGGCCCAGCGGATGGGGGCCCCTGCTGTAGAGCATGATCCTTTCTGGGCCGCAGGGCAGCATTTCAACATGATAAAACCCCAAACACACCTCCAAAATGACTACTGCCTTGCTAAAGAAAATGAGGGTAAAGGTGCTGGACTGGTCAAGCATGTCTCCAGACTGGCATTTGTAAAGGGAAAAGGGCGATGTACGTTTTTTTAATTTATTTTTCGTGTTTGTGTTTTACTGATCACCTTTATTTTTTTTTTTTACTTTTTCACCTTTTTTTTTTTACTTTCCATAGGGAAAATCATTTTTATAATAGAAATCAATACACAGCTTTCTGCTGTGTGTTGGTCTTTATGGCAACTGACACTCATGATGCGGGCATGGTGACGTCACAGAGAGCCCGGAAGGCAATCTTTACCTTCCGGGCAGTCTGTCACAAGGCAGGAGCTGCACGATTGTGTGGCTGCTGTCACCGACAGAGACGTAGGAGGAGATCACTCCTTCTGTGTCTTGCTTAGTTGTCGCGACCGCGAGAACTAAGGGGTTAATTGCCCCCCCCAGGAGTAATCTCCCGTCGGGGCCAATGTTGCGGCATGTCAGCTGTAATATACAGCTGACATACCGCGTCGATCACGCGAACTCCAATTAACAGTTCGCGCGATCCTCAGGATGTATGCATACGTCCAGGTGCATTAACCCCCAAACCACCTGGACATATGCATATGTCCAAGGTCGTAAAGGGGTTAATAACAGCCCAATTAATGATATGTCAGCAGTGCTGACCACAACTAGTGGCCACTAAACATCCAGTACATTTAACAACAATAATTATAAAAACAAAAAAAGAACTAATTATTTTTCATAGGCTGTGGTGTCAGGGCCTTCCCAGAGCTTGGCAGTCGGCAGGTAGTGTGAGGGAAAGACTGCACTTAACATCAGAGAGCAGTGGGGAATGACTTCTGGCCTGGCTCACCTGATTGCCTCTGTTCTCCGGGTCCAGCAGCGAAACTCAGGTCCTGGCCACAGAGACGGGAGGGAGACGGTACGGGGCGGAGACGGGAGTTCAGACCACAAGGTACCGTGCGCACCGTCTTGCTCCGCAGAAGACGGAGCCACGCAAAAGAGGAGGGGCTATAGCAGCAGCGTAGTAAGCGCTGCAGCAGTCATTTTGCGGCTCCCACTCAGTAAGGATTATCAATGACCGCCGCAGTGCTTACTAAGTAAGTGCTGCGGCGGTCATTTCGCGGTTCTCACTTAGTAAGCGCTGCGGCGGCTGAACTCTGAAGAATGTACCGGGCCAGATAACACATCCGGGCCGCGGGCCTTATGTTTGACACCCGTGCTCTAAGGGAACCCCTGGAAAATGTTTTAAATGCTGGGAAAAACCCAATACCATTCCTCCCTGTAAGAGCTTGGTATTGAGGTGAGTAAAGTAACCTATAATTCTTGTCTATAGCTATAATTGGGTCATAAATGTTTTCTGCTTTGTAAAGCAGTTCTCCTGGGAACCTTGGTTGGAAAATACTGATCTATGTTATCTAAATGACATCTAGATCACAACACCTTTACAGTAGTGCGAGCAGGCGGGCAAACAGTGACGACAGTGCTCTAAAATTATTACCTTTAAAATGCCTATTGTTCTGAAGGTCTGAGGCTGCTTTCACACAGCGCAGTTTTGGTGCAGTTTTAACTGTGCTCCATTTAAACTTCCGTTGTTACCAGCAAGCTTCTTTCAGTTGTCTACATTTTTCAGATAGGTGTTTTAAGTAAGTAATCAATGACTGTGTTTGAAGTCTTGTGAATTACAGACACACTGATTGATTACTCACTTTTCAAACTGTTTAGATAAGTGAAAGAAGCTTGCTGGTAATCAAGGCAGTTTAATTAGAGGCGGTTAAAACTGCACCAAAACTGCGCTGTGTGAAAGCACCCTAAGCAATTCAAAGTATAGGACAATGTGGGTTACTGGTCACAAATCGTCTGTATAAATATTAATGAAACATCTGATAAATTATCTACTCAATGGAAGTAGCAGTGACTGACACTCTGTCGGTGCTACTCGTTGTTAATTCCCAGACCAGTAATATAAATGAAAAGCAAAGATATCTAAGACATTATTTTCAGTAAATTAATGTAAGTAACTCTGAGTGTCATGAACTGTCTGCTGACAGAGAACCAATGACAGGTGTACAGTTGAAACCAGAAGTTTACATACACTACATATAAAGACACATCTGCATGTTTTTCTCAATATCTGACACGAAATCAGAATAAACCTTCCCCATTTTAGGTCAATTAGGAACCAAAATTATTTATATTTGCCAAATGTCAGAATACTGAGAGAGAGAATTTTAAGGCATTTTTATAATTTTCTGCAAACTCAAAAGTTTACATACACTATGAATTTAAACAATTTGGGACGGCCCATATGATGATGTCATGTCTTTGGAAGCTTCTGAAAGGTTTACTGTCAACATCTGAGTTAATTAGAGACTCACCTGTGTATGTGTATTTTAAAGTACACCATAAACACACTGCTTCTGTGTGTGACATCATGGGAAAGTCTAAAGAAATCAGCCAAGATATCAGGAAGAGAGCTGTGGGCTTGCATAAGTCTGGTTCATCATTTTATACACAAGTACAAACAAGATAGAAATGTCCAGCCATCATACCGCTCAGGAAGGAGATGGGCTCTGTGTCTCAGAGATGAACGTGCTTTGGTGTGACATGTGCGTATCATCCCAAGAACAAAAGCAAAAGACCTTGTGAAGATGCTGGTGGAAGCTGGTAAGATTGTGTCATTATCCAAAGTGAAACGAAAACTGTATCAACATGGACTGAAAGGCCACTCTGCCAGGAAGAAGCCATTACTCCAAAAGAAGCCTATAATAGCCAGATTCATGTTTGCAAATGCACACAGGAACAAAAAACTACATTTTTGTAGACATGTCCTATGAAAACTAAAATTTACCTGTTTGGCCATAATGAATATCTCTACATTTGGAGGAAAAAGAGAGAAGCTTGGGAGGCTAAGAACACAATCCCAACTGTGAAATACGGGGGTGGCAGCATCATGTTGCCGGGATGTTTTGCTGCAGAAAGGACTGGTACACTTCACAAGATAGATGGCATCATGAGGAAAGAAGATTATGTAGCAATATTGAAGCAACATCTCAAGACATGAGCCAGGAAGTTAAAGCTTGGGCGGAAATGGGTCTTCCAAATGGACATGGACCCGAAGCATACTGCCAAACTGGTTACAAAGTGGCTTGAGGACAACCAAGTCAATGTTCTGGAGTGGCCATCACAAAACCCTGATCTCAATCCTATTGAAAATTTATAGGCAAAGCTGAAAATGCAGGTGCGAGCAAGGCGACCTACAAACATGGCTCAGTTACACCAGTTCCGTCAGGAGGAATGGGCCAAAATTCCTACCAACTATTGTGAAAAGCTTGTGGAGGGAGATCCAAAATGTTTGACTCAAGTCATACAGTTTAAGGGCAATGCTACCAAATACTAATGAAATGTATGTAAACTTTTGACTTTGCAGAAAGTAATAAGAATTCCTTAAAAATTCTCTCTCTCTCTCTCTCATTATTCTGGCATTCTGCAAATATAAATAATTTTGGTTCCTAATGTACCTAAAACGGGTAAGGTTTATTCTGATTTCATATCAGATAGTGAGAAAAACATGCAGATGTGTCTTTTTATATAGTGTATGGAAACTTCTGGTTTCAACTGTATATCCTATCCATAAGGTCAGCATTTCAGTACTATATTTTAAAGGTTACATTAAAAGCCAGCATGATATGTAAATGTTATTACAAGATCTGTCAAATCATCAGTCTGTATAAAAAAGTGGAGGATAAGGTTTGTATAATCTATTATAGCCATAGCCACCATTGTGACCGAGGGGACCTGCTTAGGTACATAGGCTGTGGTGCCTGCTGTCCAGCTTTACTATGCAAGTCCTCCTTTGTGCAGAAGATCTGATACTTGACATTACTCTCATCTAAGACCAGCCAACTAACATACTGAATATAAAGGTGGAACTGTCTGATGTTAAACAGGTTAGATCCTAACTGGGAATTGTCAACTTGGACTATATTAAAAGGAACATGCATAACCCAAAGCACTAATTGTCAATGGTCAGGTGGATTCTGGAAACCAGTAGTTTCTTAGTAACTGCAAACACCCCCAGAGGTGCTAGGGCCACAAGTGGCTGAAGCACCCCACATAAAGAAACCCTAGTCAGGTTATGCTGGAATAGAGAGTAATGCCACCAAGCAACAGTTCTTCACCTGAAATCAAGTTTTTTGTTTGCACCAGCGCAAAATATGTTGAGAGCACTAATAGAAATGCCTTGAATGAGGTGGTGCCTATAGATGGGTTTGTGCCCGCTCTGGTTGCGTACAAGTGATTTGGATATGGAGATGACATTTAAAATGAAACAAAGACATCACCTTTCAGATTTTGAAGGGATCTTCTCTCCATGTTCAATAGGCATCACTGACGCAGCTTCAGACTGTCACACGCCTGAGTCAGGATTGTGGGTGAGTTACTGTTGCGACCGGGCGCTAGGAACGCGCGATCCTCCTTAGATGGGCGGCCGGCGAAGCTCTGTCGCTCCCGAGTACCCGGGTTGGAAGGAAGCTGTTAGTGCCGCTGCATGCCCGGAGTGGTCGACATTCGTGGCGAGGGGGCGCATTCGCCCTCCGGCGCGCCAGATACATTACTACAGGCCGCTCTCCTGTGTCCCTGCAGTATCCCTGCTGTCCTGTTGTTAGCGCGGTCTCCTTGCGATCTAAGGCGCGCGCGCGACCGCTCTGTGAGATTTAAAAGGCAGTGCAAACCAGTTATTGAGGTATATTTGTCGAGCTGCTGTGCCTCTATTTCCCTGGAGCTCCGCCGCTCCCTGCCAGGCATCTTTAGTGCCTTGCCTATCGAGGAAAGCGTTACCTATTGTCTTCGTCTGATCTACCGTGTACCGTATCCTAGCTTCCAGTCTGACTTTACCACGAACCAAGCTGCCTGCCCTGACCTTCTGCCTGACCTCCGTTACTAGAGCCTGGCTGACGATTTCTGCATCGACGCCGTTATACTTCGGACGCACAACCGCAAGCAAGTAACGAGTACAGGAAGGCTAACCGAAGCCTGAGTAGGACTCCCACCGACAGTCGCAGTCCATCCCTAGCTTTGCAGCGGTCTGGTGTAAAACAGGGACCTACTTAGATTCGTTCTCGGCGTGGACTTACACCTCATCGCTTGTGGTGGTGGTACAGTGGATCTCACCTTTCGCGTCCGGAACCGTAACAGTATGATTTCGGCACAATGTAGATCCATGGCTCAGAAGGTACCCACTCTGCCCAGGTGTGGCGGATCCTCTCTCGAGTGGAGACCCGTCAGTTACTCACAGCAACATGACCACAGCAGGGGCTAACGAAAGTTGGATCAGTTGACCACACATGGTGCAGCATGAAGACGTCACTCCGTCCGTGAGGCAGCAACATTCCAATCGCCTCCTCCTCGTGACGCTCCCGCTACGGCGTTTCCACTGGACTCCGTTGGGACCCAAGCGCCGTTTGTCGACTGCATGACCAAATTTGACGGTGATAGCCCAAGTCTAGCAGGGGTTTTCTACCCAGTGCACCATGCATCGATTGAGTAAATAAAAACGGTATGAGCCAATTTCCCTGTCAGAAGCGTTGCCAAAGGAGCGTTTAGCAGCGTGTTGTTCGGAAGGCCCTGGCTGGGCTACAGGTCTATGGGAGACGCAGGAGCGATCTGTGACTGCGGTATCTGCAGGCCTTCCCTCTCGCATGGAGAATTCCGAGTGTCTTACGACGAGCTCTAGAGCCTCCAGCATGATGTCTTGCAGGCAGGATCGGCACCTATCTTGAAACCTACGCTAAGCGCGTCGAAAAATTCAGTCGGAGATGTAAGCTAGTACAGTTTCGCACAACTTGGGCTTCTCTGAGATTGTCCTGGAATGACGAGCGCCCTTGCGCGGGCCACCATTTAAAGAAAGGGCTCACTTTCCAGAGCTAGTATCCAAGGTACGATCGCCTACTTCCGCAAGAGGATTTGCCTCATTCCTGAGTCTGATAGCGGATCTTAATCCAACCTGGCTCCTCACTCGCATTGACGTGCGCTTGCAGAGAGGACAGGAACGAGCTAGCCGCCAGAGTCTGACTGGGCGAGCCCCGCCGTCTCTGCCACGCCTGGCTCTGTGTTCAGAGGACCTAACGCACTGCCTGCTTCCTCTACCATGGGAGGAACCCATGCAGGTGGATCAAAGTCCACATTTCTAGGAGCAGGAATTATCCCGTCGGCGACGCAGAAGCTATGTCTGTACTCGCCAGTCTGAGATCATTTTCGGAGGATGGCCTCGCTTCTCGGCCCACCCATACGTCGGGAACGAGCCGCACTAGGCTATGTTGGGGGGCATGATCTTACGGTAGACGAACTTTCCTACCCACAGCCTGACTAATAGACGCGTGGGTGGAGTCAGGGGACTGACTCAGGGGTCTTGGGATTCACGGCTCCTGCTGATATTCCTGGACTCCGCGTTCCAGCGAGGTAAACTTTATACACGCAGCCCTTGTATCCCATTACCTGCTTCCTGAGCTAGTGGTTAGTCTGAGATGCCGTTGGTGATGTGCCTCCATCACAGGGTGAGCTGCTTGGGAGGACGTCCAATCCGGTACAGGGCCAAGCCTGTGTGACCCTCCACAGTAGCGTTGCGCCTGCTATAAGGAGAAGTCTCCTTTACGTACTGTCTGCGGATCTTCCTCTGCGATCCTGTTGGGGCTCCCTGTGGCGCATATCAAAGCACCAATGCCCCTACGCTTATTGGATGACAGCTCGCAGGTCGTCTCGATTGGGGACCTGACTGCTGGAACTCTTGTTGGTTGGGCACGTCGCCGGTGGGCTCCAGTTTCCTTCCCAAACCGTTCCTCCAGGCCTCTGCCAGGTTTGCCTACTGAATACCGAGATTAGAGGTGGACGTCCTTTCGGAGAAGTGCAAGAGCGTAGGGAGCCTTCCGCGCTCATGAGCCCTATGTTTGCCCTAAGTCAGAAAAAAAAAAACTATAAAATTTTCTTAATGCAGGGAGCCAGCCCAGTCGCGCCTCCCCTAGAGGGCAGGGTTTACCCACTAGTCAGGTATCCGGAGGACCCCAGGCCTGTCGACTAACATTCGGGACAACCGACGAGAATGTCTTTATACGCAAATCCTCCTCCCCGGGAGGGGCAGGATTTTTTCTTCGTGCAAAGAAGAAAGAATGGCTCTTACGGCTCGTTCGTATCGGACTATCGGTGAGGCCCTAAACAAAATCCATCGATCCATACTCTGTGACAAAATCGCTATCCCTTGCCGCTGATCATAGGAATCGTAGATTGGAACCGGCTTTCGCGGGTAAGGCTAAAATGTTTCTCAAGTTTGACCTGCGAGGGGCCTACAATACCATGGATCACATTCGGAGTGAGGGGGGAATGAGTGGATAGACTGCTTTTTAAATACACACGGGATAGTGACACGTGGTTGAACTATGTGGTCATGCCCTCCGGTGTCTGTGCAGAATGCCCCCTCAGCTCAGTCTTCAAAGATTTAGTGAACGATATCTATCCTGGGATCTCCTTTACACGGAGTGTCGAGTTCGTACTACATAGACTCGAATTCTGGTGTTCTCTGCCGATGTGGAGACTCATCGCTCTACTTGTTCCGCCTTGAGATTAGAGATGGCTACGGGGCAACCACCTACGTAACGCATAAATTAGAGAGAACATGGTCTCTTCCCAACCAGTAACCAGCCTTCCCGTCTTCTTTGGTTACGTCACTCGGTACCGCGAGAGGTTACTCTGATGGATCTGCTCCAAGGTGTCGGCCTGAGATAGATGCAGTGGCCCCTGGGCCGGTAGGACTACGAGCTATACAACGCTTCCTGGGCTTCTCGGAATTACTATCGTCGTTATCATGCTATAGTGTGATTCTACCTTGGTGGACGCATCTATCATTGAGCACTTACCAAGAAGAACTCCAACCAGACTAGCAGTAGGCCGCCAGAAGGGCCGAAAAGGCATTTTTGCTCACTATGAAGGCAGCCTTCGCCTATGCACGCCCGTCGCATGAACCAGGCCTGATTCCGAGAAGCCATTTCTTACTGAGAGGTGGATGCCTCCTCTGGTCGGTGGCTGGCGCAGTTCTTACGACGAAGGGACCCTAAAGGCTAGAATAGAGATGGGGTACCTGTGCTTTCTTCTCTCTCCAAGACTTTCTCCCCTTGCGGAAGAGAAAATGAATACAGCACATCGGAGACAGGGCGTGTCTAGGCTTATTCTAAGATAGCCCTTGAAGAGTGTGGATTATCTTCTGTGAAGGCGCACGCCAGATACCCCTCTCACCATTTACTACCGACCAGTAAAAATCTTCAATATCCATTCCTAGAATCGGACCCATCGCCTCAACCCAGTCATAGATCCGGAAGGTCCCAGTTCTTCTCAGCACGCTTCAGATTTCCAGGTACATTTCGGACCAGCAGAGAAGAAGTCAGGGCCGATGCAGCTCTCCCGGTCTCGATGTGTTGGGTATGAGAAGGGCACGACCCAGCATATAATTCTCCCTGAACGCTGATCTCGGTGAGCTCCAGTAGATCTGCGAAAGGGTTCCTCCAGGGAAGACTTATGGTCTGTCCTGCGCTCCCGAGGAGAATTTTGAAATGGGGGGACACTGTTCTCTTGTGGCTGCGTTCACCCAGGAGCACGCAAATCATTCCCTCATATTCCTCTACGTTTTTACTGGTGGCCAGAGCTTGCTAGGGACATCCAAGGATTTCGTGAAAGTCCTGCGTTACTTCGTGCTGTAACAAGACTCCTCGCCACAAACCCCGCGGTGTTTGATCACAGCCTCTGCCATCCTAGGGCCCCTTGGACTCATGTAGGCAATGGATTTCGTCATGGATCTGCCTCCCTCTTGGGCAACGACGGTCATCTGGGTGGTCGCGGACCATTTTTCGAAGATGGCGCGACTTTATCCTGTTTGCCGGGCTGCCTCTGCCCCAGTGGCCAGCCCAGGTTTTTTTCTACATTCTTCCACCTGAGAAAGAGACTTCCGCAGCACAATTGTCTCATTCTGATCGGGGCGGTTCCAATTGTGTCCAGGGTTCTGGCGGGGTAGACCGATCTGCTCTCGTATTGCCAGGGGGAACTAGGGATTTCTCTTCGCCTACCATACCCGCAGAACGATTGAGCCTGTTCATTGGCCAAAGGTGGGAGAGGATCTGCAGGATCAATGGGGGGAGTATTTACGACGATGTGTCTACTGGATCGACTAGGATTGGACTGGGTCCAGCTTGCTGTCTCTTGGGGGTAGTTTTCCGTATAACTCCCTGGAGAGACGGAATCCACTGGTTACCTCGCCATTTTTTATCGTCTTAGCTGGCCCAGTTCACTCGCCCCCTCTATATTACCTATTGTCTCGTCAGATATCTCAGCTAAGTGACGGCAGCAGGATACTGTATTGCCAAGTGATATGGTGTACATTTGGAAACAGACGCAGCAGTAGGCAGCAGATGCTTTATCCGCACGCATGTAAAGGATGTATAGTATAATGCGGGAAAAGAATAGATAGACCCTCCCTCAGTGATTATGTCAGTAAGCCTGAGCGACAAGGTCTGGCTAACCCAAATTTCTATAAAGTTAATTTAGATCATATATAGCGATAGATAAGACTAGAAAGGATATCTCGGGCCAGAGATTAGGAGATACGGATGGGATCCTCCTCGTACAAATTGGCAACCCCCCCCCCCCCCCCCCCCCGCCCCCCCCCCCCCCCCCCCCCCCCCCCCCCCGGTACGTGAGGGCATTTGAAGTACTAGCCTCGCATCATTACCCAGGCGGACTGCTACATAACTCCTGGTGACTCCACCCACAATGCGTTGTTCCCACTCCTTCCATGTCTCCTTATTGAAGTCATGTGGGTCCTTGACAAAGCGTTTTTTCCGCAGAAGGATCAAGCTCCATCTTCTTGAAGCGGACGGCCGCCGAGTCAACTTCACTGTATAATCGAGGATCCTAGACATAGAAGACATCAATGGGGAAGGTGTGGATTTCATGATGTGAAGTGGAAGGCAGGTGTGAAGAGGTCCTAGGAATCAGAGGTGTGGGAGCCAGAGGACACATCTTGGACAGTGATGTTGCTGCAGAGATATTCTCCAGTGCAGGCAAAGAAGGTAGTGAGGCGAAGGTCACGGCAGGGTACTGTAGCAGCAACCGGACGCCCGCCTGAGTACCTGCCCGGAGCGAGGCGCCCGTGCAGAAGCTCTGCCCCAGAATGGTCCCCAGGGCACGAGTGCCCGCCAGGCTGCCGTGTGTCGGGCGTATGGTGCGCACTCGCCCTATCCGGCTGCGCCGAGCATGTAATCTAAGCTACTTACCGGACGCAGCTGTCACTAGAGTCCCATGCTAGTCTTCCTGCTATCCGGGTGCTTGCGCATCCGTGTAATCTAAGGACGCGCGGCCGCGCGGAAGATAAGTAAAGGACAGTGCGCGGTAATTGGGTAATTGAGCACGGGCACTTGGCCTCTATTTCACACCTGGGCGCTTCCGCCCAGCGTCTAGACATGCGGATCTTTAGTGCCTTGTCCGTGATCGAGAATGGCGTGTCCCTATTTGTCTACGAGTCCTCGATCTACAAGTGTTACCGTTCATCCTGCTATCCATCTCTTTAACCACGAATACACAACTAGCTGCCGCCCTGATTCCTTCTGCCTGACCCCGACTACTGAGCCTGGGCTGACGATTTTGCACCGACTCGCTTGAGTATTTCGGATCATGCGCCACGCGACAAGCAAGATCACGATAGTCTTAGGAGGTAACGACCACGGTAAGACTCCCGCCGCAGCAAGTCACAAACCCGCTTTGAGGCGCGGCTCTGGTGAAAAACAGGACATCTTAGAATTCAGTTCCCTGGATAAGGTTGGACTAGCTACACCATCGATATGTGGTGTTCTTGTGGATCCACTTCCGCGTCCGGAACCGTAACAGTTCTGTAGCATTGCTAGGCATATCAGCTCTGTTACATGACTGCTGCAGATTTAAAAACTGTAGTGTACAGGGCTACAGAGCTCTAAGGCCTTGTCCCCATGGCACGCTTTTTCAGCCAGTTTTTCAGCCGGTTCTCGGTTTTGAAAACCGTCTGCAAACCGGCTGAAAAACTTTTACACAGACCTTAATGGAAAATCTGTGCAGCAGTCACCACTGCACAGATTTTCAGCCTGGCGATTTTTCAGACCACCGGCCGCCCGAAAAAACATTGAACATGTTCATTCTTCCGTCCGGTTTTCAGACGAAATATGAATATGCCTATGTGAAGGGGGGAGGGCTTTTCTCCGTAAACAACAGAGAAAAAACGTCCCCCGGCGACCATGTGCACGGCACGAAAAAAGGGCAAATATCAGTCAGATAAACCGACCGGTATTTGTCCTGTGCCATGGGAACAGCCCTAAGGCTTAAAACATGTCATTAACTTAGGTAAACAAACTCCTATGCTAGAGGTAAGACTCAACAGGGAGTGACTTACCATGGTGGAGCAATAGATAAGAGAGCAAGAAGTGGTTGGTAACCAAGAGAAACTTGTGTACATTAGCAGTAGATAAATTCTTTTTTATCTCCTGAATAAAGCAACATCAAAACAGCAATGTATTTGGTAATAGTCTTCTTTTACCTTCCCTTACATGTTAATCATTTTCTTGGGAAAAACTCTTACAGGTAATATATATTATTCATTTCCATGCAATTGATTTTATTTTGAATTGACACCTGGAACTGAGAGTCCAAGAACATGTTAACATTAGAAAAGGGATTTTGCCACAAAGCAAAAGCCCTTTCTGAGCTGTGAGTCAGCCAAAGGCATTTTATTGGTTTCATTTTTTTTGGCTGTATCTTACTTTATATGGAGCCTATGCATCATCTGTATTCCATCATATTTTGCACCTCAAGGGAAAAATGAACTTTATGGGGGGTTGGATCCGCTTTTTTATTATTATTTTTTCACACCTTTGCATTTTGTCTTTGCAGTTTTTACTTTTGTATGCATATCACTTTTTGCATTATTTACTTGTTGGGCAAGCTGCTTACGCAGAACTGATTTATATTTTAATATATTACACCTTTTATATTGTTTATATGCTGCACGAGCATTTCATTTACAATTGTTTCACACTTTGCTCCTCCATTCACTTTATTTATGATCTTTGTTTATTTACTCATGCCCACATCCCATTATATACTGTACATTTTCCATTGCTTTTGCTCAGCATTGTTGCCAATTTAGTTGTGCTTCCTCGAGTGCAGCAGAGCATATGACCTGGAGCCCAGTGTCTCTCCGTCCGACTCACAGATGAAAAGTAATGTTCATCTTTTGACAGCTGCATTCAACTGATAGCACTGTATGTCAGGCACTGTTATAGTGGACACTATTATGGCTGGTATTGTTATGGTGGGTACTGTATGGCTAGCACTTTTAAGGTGGGTTTTATATGGCTGGCATTGTTATACTTGGTACTGTATGTCTGGCACTGTTACGATCAGCCTTGTACGGCTGGCACTGTTAGGGCTTGTCCCCATTGCACGGGTTTTCACCCGGTTTTTCAGATGGTTTTCGGTTTTGAAAACTGTCTGTAAACCGGGTGTCAATTTTTAAATGGACCGCTATGGAAAATCTGTGCAGCGGTCCCCACTGCACGGATCTTCCGCCGGACAGTTTTTTACACCGCTTGTGGTCCAAAAAACATTCAACAATTTCAGGTGAAGGGGGAGGGCTTCTCTCCGCAAACCGCAGACAAAAGCCGTTCCCCGGTGGCCGTGTGCGCGGCCGCAAAACAGTGCAGATACCAGTCGGGATTTCCGACTGGTATTTGCTCTGTGCCGTGTGAATGACCCCTTACAGTGGGAACTTTTATGGTGGGCACCTTATGGCTGGCACTATAAGATTGCATATGCTATGTTAAGCAACCTTAAGAGCAAACCAGTTGAAACGGTTTTTGTATTATCTCTGGATTTCTTCCTCAAAGAAGTAATTCTTACACAATCATGGCAGATCCACAAGATCTACCATAAAAAGTCTGGTAGGTTCGAGATTAAAGAGAGGAGGAGATGAGTTGGAGAGGAGGCCATATATGTGTGGTGGTCTCCCTAGTTATAATTGTGAAGCAGCCACTTCTGTAACCCCCAAAAATTACAATGAAAATTGGCACCTCATATCCTCTTACCCCCATTTCTCATCTCTGGCAGTACCTGAAAAGGAACCAAGACCTCTCAGCCATTTTGGATATTTACAGTTGAAGTGCTACCCCTGAGATAGTTACAAGATAACAATGTGGCCCTTGGACTACAAAATGTTGTGCACCCCCCTGTTCTAGAAGCAGATTCTACCGCTACCTCCAGTGAGTGTGGTCTCAGTGATGACACCCCTATACACAGCAACACCGCTTAACCGCCCTTATGGCGCTTCAGGGGCAAATGTTTTATGCTTATTTATGGCCAACACTCTGACTGGAATGGTGGATGTGCTGAAGTTTTACTGGTAAGTGTTTGTCATTTAAACTAATTATGGTTCCCTGTAAGGAGGGCATTTCAAAAACATATTAACATTCCCAGAAGAAACTTAACACACAAATATGTGTTGGGAATTGTTGCACACACCTATCCTCCTTGTGGTATAAGTCCAACCCAGCCTTGTAGCGGGCTCTGGCGACATCGGAGGCTCCTTAGAAATCCACTCCCTGAGTGGCTTATACCACTGCTTGCGATGGTTCAGCGGATCTACATCCCTGCATACCCGTGACATTCTTCTTGGGGTGATACCCTGACATGTCTATTTAACATGAGACTGTAGCACTTCATCAGATTCCATTTTTACATTCTCGTAGCACGTCTTATTCCCCATCATTTTTTGGACGTACTAAACTGGCTTTCCATCTTAGATATGTTATATCATTGAATTGTGTATGTATATATAATATATTTCCTTCCCCTCATACATTCATAAATTTTTATTGTCCTGGCCCATATATATATATTTGAGGCGTTTAAAACCAATGATTTTTTTAAACAAAGACTGATGAATTATTTATAATTACTGACTTCCTCATTGTAACTATGCGTGTATTATTATAAACTTTTAAAAATTAAGAAATCTGAAATTGTTCCCACATTTTTTGTAAAAGCCCATGACGTTTTTTCCCCCTTCCCAAAACGCATGGGATTGGGGGTGGGGGTAATTTCTGAGCTATTTTTCATGCTGGTTGTTATTATTAGTTTTTAATTTTGTGACCAAAGGTGGAAAGTAATTTAAAAAAGTGGCAGGTTATGTTAAAAATGTGGGGGGAAACGGGGGGTTATAGGGCATGTATAAAACCCACCTGTGTTCGTGTTGTGTTACATAGAAACCCTGAAGCATATCATGTCTCTCGTAGCTCTCTGAGTGCCCTGTGCATCTTGTTGGGGGGGGGGTTTCCATCCCTAGAATGCAGCAGGAAGTGGAAAGACAGGAAACCTGTGCTGAGCTCAGCCCTAAAAATTTGGGAAATGGACCAGTCATAGATTCCAAAATATTTTTAAAGAAAAAGAAAATTACAAAAAATGATATAGTTAAAGCATGAAGAAATCCTTTCAGCTAATGGCCATGATAAAAAAAATATCGCTTTGTCAGGTATTGCTGGCAGCTCAAACATTGAAGAGGGGGATCTGCAATACAGACAAAGTCCATGAACAAGAGTGGGAGTGTTTTTTGTTTAAAAAAAATCCTGAATAACCCACCATTGGTTTTATAGAGCAACACATTAATACAAATTAAAAATGCTAATTTTTTTTTTTTTTTGCCCGAAATTTTTATTGCTGCTATAAAACCAGAAAGCCTTTGCCCCCAAGGGGGGTTAATGAACATAATCCAGAACTCTTCAGAGGTGTGCGACTTGGGTGCCATCATGTAAGGGGGCATTCATAATTTTACTTGCTGTGCTACCTTCCTGACACCCTTTCAAGCTTAACATAAAAGTCTCTTTTATAAATTGAATGATTTCATTTAGCAGCATAAAAACATACTGCAGATGATTGTGACATATTGGTTTTCCCGTCTCCTTCATCCCCTTTGGGCTGGGGAAAGACTTAAAAAAGCCCTACGTAGTGGGATTGGAAAAAAAGCCCTTCTTGTCAGAGGGAAGTTTTTGGGGATTATTTTTAAAAACATTGTTTCCTGCAGGGGGCTGAACTATAGAAAATGATTAAATTTTACACTATGTTCTTTTTGTTTTTTTTTTATGTGTTGATATGCTTTTTTTAATTATAATTTTTTTACTCTGTTTATAT
>JAODAL010055119.1:0-24180 GCA_025379985.1 Phyllomedusa bahiana
CCCGCGCAGCGCGCTGGCCGACTTTATATGCCGCCCCCTTCTCTGCGCGTCGCCTGCTAGGCTCCGCCCCCGTTTACCTCGCGCCAAGGACGGCGCGCCGGGTCATGCGGGGCCTCCCCCCAGGGCTGCGCCCCCATGTCCGGCCCCTTCCTGTTTCATTTTCAAAGGCTTTCTGCACTTTTGCCGCCATCCAATCACCTTTCTGCACTTTTGACGGCCATCCAATCAGTGCAGAGCACAGAGAAGTGTCAAAATGTCATCGCTGAGGTGTAGGGCCCTCGTTGGCTGCTAAAAGCACATGACCATGTTATATATTTCACTGTATTGCCTTGTGAACGCCATTTTATGCTCACTCTCTGTGCTGTACAGACTGCTCTTAGTTGGTTAGATAGCATTTTCCTCTCCATAGACAGCAATAGTTAGGGAGTTTGGTATTACTGGCAGCATCTTTCCCACACCCAGAAGCTGTTATTTGGCGACATTTGCAGGCTCTCATAACGCCTAACTCTCATATACATGGATATATATTATACAGAGTGCTTAGATTTGCTAAATCATGCTCAGTGCCCAAAAGTTCAGTTTTTGCAGTTTTGGGGGTTCAGTAATTGTATAACACACCGTCTCCAAATCTCCTGTGTGTCAAAGGGGCTTTTGGGCCCCCTCAGGATGCAGGGCCCCGTAGCAGCTGCTACCGCTGCACCTCCTATAGCTACGCCCCTGCTTGCAAGCTGTCCTCATCTTTTCAGTTAGCCATTGAAAGGAATGAAGTATTTTAGCCTCTCAATATTTTTCTTTTACTCTACGATCCAAATTTTCTTCACTAAGTTGTTCCACGTATCCATTTTACCGTTATGGATGATAATTCCAGCTTCTCCTCACCTGTATAGGTATAAAAATTAACCAGAACATCTTCTTCCGTTGACTTTAATGGGGTTCGAGTTCTAGATCGAATAGAACCTCGAACAAACTCACAAAAGTTCAAGGTTCTAACTTTTTACAGCTTGCTCTTCTCTATACAGGACAAATGATGTTATATTTTAATAGATCGGATTTTTACAGACTGCGATACCTGGAGAAAAAAAGATTCACTCTCCAGAGGAGAAAAGCGTTCTTCACTGTAAGAACTGTGAATCTGTGGAATAGCCGCCCGAGGAGCTGGTCACAGCAGGAACTGTAGAGAGTTTCAGGACAGGCTTAGATACCTACCTGAAATAAAGAATATTAATGCGTACGTAGCTATGTAAAATTCTGGATCCTGTCTGGTGGCGGCTCTGGGGTCAGAGATGGGGTCTTCCCTGGAGCAGATTGGTTCTTACCTTGTGGTTTCAGGGCATTAACCAGTGGGGAGGCTGGGCTTAAAATCCTTGTCTCCCTCCCTTCACCCACTTTTTCCCCACCCTTGGTTGAAGTTGAGGGACACGTGTCTTTTTTCAGCCGTACTAATTAAGTAACTATATTTGTAAAAATGGCAAAAGGAAGGCGATTTGAAAGTTTGGTCTTTTTTAATTTATTTTTTTTACTTTCATACACTCCTAGGCTACTTGAACACTAGAGGGCTTGATTGCAAGTGTACCAAGATGTCATTCTATTACTTTCTGCCTGGGACAGGAAGTAACAGAAGTGCTAACATGACAGCAATGGAAACTTTCATTAGGCTTCCAGCTGTTATAGTAACCGATCGGCTGCCTGCAATCACGTCACAAGGGGTGGGCTGGCACTCTATTTGCCCTGCCGTCTAGAGGGTTGAACAGCAGAGATTGGAGATTACTGTTAGGGTATGTTCACGCGGGCTAATTTAGGCGTGCATTTTGCCGCGTATTTGCGCTCTAATACAAGCGAGATGTGCACCGAAATTACGGTAATCCATAGCTCTCATAGAGAACTATGGATTACGCCTCCTCTCGCCGCTCGAACAATATGATCATATTGTACGCACGGGGAGATAAGTGACTCCCAAATCACCCGGTGTAATTGCGGCCGTACTGTACGCGCCGCAATTGCGCCCGATGTAGCAGGGTACACTATGGTATCTAGGTTACCAGCAGCGTTCTGGATAATTGAGACGCCGGGTATGATCCTCTGGCGTTGCCGGGCTTCATTGTGCACGTTCAGACTATGTTGTCTTGCATAACTGTGGCGTTCCGGAAGTCCAGGGGGCCGGTGGATATGGGCGTGCACGCTGTCTCTGGCGTCCCAGAAATCCGTTATGCCGCAAATCAATGGTGGAGGCAGACTTAGACAGGTGATTTTACTGATTTGGTCTGTATTAACAGTATATATGGGTGCTCTTTTTGTTGTGATTTTATGCCATGACTAAGGGTGGATTACCACCCGAAACGCGTCGGCGTTGATTGCGGTTTTTTGCCATGCCGTGGAGGGTTCCCCTTGCTTTTTAAATGAATTGGAAATAAACGTCTGAATATTTTATCGGATTCTTCGGGAACCGCTGTGTCACTCACTTCTATTTACTGGATCGTTGGACGTCTTGTTCTGGACGGGACACGTGCGGATGCCATGCACATTGGGTGGTGAGCTGGCTAATATGTTTGTTTTTTCGCCATGTGAACATAGCCTTAGTGCTGGGTGTCAGCTGTAGTAATCAGCAGGCACCTGCCACCTCTGTAGCAGACTTCCCGAGTAAGCCCAATACACAGCTACTTACCGAGAATAGCACATACCCATACAGCCATTGTTGGTGAGAGGGTAAACTTCACACAACTCCACTAAACTTTGTTAATTTCCACCTAGATGCCATGCACAATGTGACCTATAAGTGGCAGTGATGCATCCTGAATAACCACGTTAATGTCGCCATATGTTCGTAGGATAAGTAGAACTGATGATTTCAATTTTGCATTTTTTTTTTAAGCTGCTTACAAGTAACATTCAGTTTCCATAATGTGTCAGGGACCATATGGAGAGATAAATGAGATCAAACAACACTTAATCATTGTAATCGGCGCCTCTTATTGCTCCCTACACTGAACAGCAGTTGTTTTTGGAGTGTGTTTACAGCGCTAATGGGAAGAAACACGTGCGGCGGAGGAAACATTTGTCATCATTTAGTGTTGTGGCTTCATGAATCAGCAGTTTATTTAATCATTTGATGACTGCATAAAAAAAGGCGGTTTCCGCTTCTTTGGCACTTTATATGAGCAGGTTTCAAGCAGGATTGGATTATATTGTCATGGGTGCCTAGCCATGGGCGCATCCATGCCTCCCCCGGTGCCGTCGAGTGGCGCCGTGTCACGTATGTCGGGCCGTGGGTGCACTCGCGATCCAGTGCCATGCTTACCTGGCCACGCTCCTGCTTCTTCCCTGCTCTGCTGACGACCGGTGTGCGTGCTCCCGTTTCCTAGGGGCGCGTACTCCAGCTATCTGAAATTTAAAAGTCCAGTGTGCTGGTAATTGGTTAATTGCCGGGCGCTGTCCTTATATATTCCGGTCACTTCCCTTTGTTCCCCACTGGATCTTTAGTGCGTCTGCCTATCGAGAAACGTTCCTTGAAGCCTTGTTTCGTCTTGCCGTGTACTGAACCTTTTTGCCTTCACCGGCAATGTCCTGACCTTTCTGCCTGTCCCCAACTATGAGTTTGCCTTACGTCTTGTACCTCACTGCACCTCGGCTGCCACCGCAAGCAAGTCCCGTCAGGGGTAGCGACCTGGTGGAATCCCACCGCATCGTTTCTTCGGGAAGACTACTGGAAATCAGGACACAAATGGGTTAAAACATATAGAACCCCCAAATAAAAATGGAATTTCAAGGTATTTATTTTATTCATTTGTATAGCACTGTTGTATACCACAGAGATTGTCATCATTCCCACTGGGCCCTGTCCCCATTGGGGCTCACAGTCTAAATTCCAGATTATTCTATCAGTATGTTATCTGAGTGTGGGGAAACCAGAAGACACCTGCAGAAACCCACACAAACACTGGAGGAACATACAGACTCCTAATAGATGTTGTCTTTGGCAGGATTTGAACCCAGGACCCCAGAGCAACAGTGCTAATCACTGAGCCACCAGACAGGTCTATGGTGTACATGAGGCAGGGCTAAAATCTTCCGTTATAGGAGGAGAAAAAGTTGACAAATTTCCCACGAAAATTGTGCAAAAAATGACTCTTCACTAAGGACAACCTCTTTCCATATGTCACTCGCTCTGGTTGATTCACCATAATCAAGCATGGATGTAGCAAAGAATATTTGGCTTAGATAACTTACTGCAGTGAGTTACCTTATTCTAAAAGGCATATAAAAAGGTGAGATATTGGGATATATTTATTATAACAATTGCACCAGAATTTTGGTGTCTCTTTTTGTTTTTTTGCAGAAATGCATAACAATAAATTCTGCGCATTTCTGTAAAAACATGCACTACAAAATGCACCGTGTGAAAGCCCCCATAGGCTAGGTTCACCCACCCCCCAGAAAAACTATCCCTGGTGCTAAAAAGGCTCAGGCTTTATGAATCTTGACATTTCATTTCCCATCTCCTATTGAATCACATGTGAGGCAATTGCCATACTATTATCATTGGCAGATCAGCTTCAGGTATTCTAGGGGGAATTATAATGTCCCAGCACTGGTTATTGTTATTATTTATTTTTGAGCACCATTAATTTCAGGGCTCTGTACAAGTCAAAGGTTTTGATACATAATATAGACCATATTCAATAATAGCTCAAAGCAACAACTTCTACATTAGGAGATAGGATTCTACCCATGAGAGCTTACACTCTACAATGGAGGACGGGGGAAACAGAAGGTGAGGGATGGACATGTTTCTATGGGGGCAGCAGGGTTATTGTAGGGTGGAGGCTCCTGAAGGGTTTTCAGGTCACTTCTGAAAGTTGTGAGGGTGGGGGAGAGTCTGATGTGTTGGGGGAGTGAAGTACAGAGTATGGGGGAAGCACAGGAGAAGTCTTGTTGCAGATGGTTGTGTGAGGAGCTGACATGGGGAGAGCGGAGAAGGTGGTCCCGTGAGGAGCAGAGATTGTGTGCAGGGAGGTATCTGTCATGTGCAGGCCTGCACTGGCAGTTAGAAAGGGAAGAGAACGACTCATCTGAGAAATGAGGCTTCATGGAGGTTTGGGCCAGAGGGAGAAGAAAAGGAGAAGAAGACAACTCCCATCAGAGATGACATCTCCTGTGAGTCCCTGATGTCAGGGGTAAGTTTACTTCTGTGTTGAATCAGTGCTGTGTTCATGTGATGGTGACCTGACTACTGGGGATGTGATTGCTGGGGTTGTAGGTTATGTTGGTGCTTATGTAGTGTCAGTGTGGGCTTGTCCCTGATTGTAAAGCAAGTGCACTGCTGACTCTGTGATGAGGGGTTTCTCTGCACCACGGTTTCTTTCTTGCTTGTGTTTAGGCTGCTTTCACATGGAACAGTTTTTGGTGCGGTTCTTTATGCTTTTTTTTGTGCAGAAGTGTACAGTATTAACCGCTGTACCTTTCTGCACAAAAACACACCAAAAACACATCAAAAACTCGTCAAAAACACTCTGTGTGAAAGCAGCCTTTATAGTGTAGTTTATTTTAGAAAGTGGCGAGGTGCGAGAACAAAGGAAGTTTTTAAGCAAATTGTGTATGTGGGTTGGTGGGGGCTTTGGGCCAGGGCTGCTTTTTATTCCCAGTCTGGCCCTGGTCATGTGGACATTGTAGCAGTGTAACATCCTGCTGCATTGCTCACTGGCTTTAGTTAAATAAGCCTATAAATTCTTCACTTTAGGGGTTACTATGTATAGCTGCCTGGACACTTTTCTTTAAGCCCTTCATGCATTGGGATATACAGTAGAGGTCTTATTGTGTGTCATTTAGCTCAATGGGATGTTCCAGTATGTCCAGGAGATCGTGCAGGCTCACAAGCAGAGCCCGCACGATCAGCGCATAAAGTCAGGTGTATAACACAAGTGACTCCAGTTGCCTTCAGCCACGAACAGAGCTTGCTCAGATCACAGTTCCCACCGCCGCCATTACCCTCCCCTGTGGGTTGCTGATGACTTTCATGACAACCCGGAAACCTATCAAAGGCTTCTGTGCTATCTGTGGAATTGCCACACTGGTGACTGACAGTTACAATACATAGCAGTATAGTGGTGGCCAAAAGTATTGGCACCCCTGCAATTCTGTCAGATAATACTCAGTTTCTTCCTGAAAATGATTGCAATCACAAATTCTTTGGTATTAATATATTCATTTATTTTGCTTGCAATGAAAAAACACAAAAGAGAATGAAACAGAAATGAAATCATTGATTATTTCACACAAAACTCCAAAAATGGGCCGGACATAAGTATTGGCCCCCTCAGCCTAATACTTGGTAGCACAACCTTTAGCCAAAATAACTGCGAACAACCGCTTCCGGTGACCATCAATGAGTTTCTTACAATGCTCTTACAATGGAATTTTAGACCATTCTTCTTTGGCAAACTGCTCCAGGTCCCTGAGATGTGAAGGCGCCTTCTCCAAACGGCCATTTTGAGATCTCTCCACAGGTGTTCTATGGGATTCAGGTCTGAACTCATTGCTGCCACTTTAGTCTCCAGTGTTTTCTCTCATCATTTTCTAGTGCTTTTTGAAGTGTGTTTTGGGTCATTGTCCTGCTGGAAGACCCATGACCTCTGAGGGAGACCCAGCTTTCTCACACTGGGCCCTACATTATGCTGCAAAATGTGTTGGTAGTTTTCAGACTTCATAATGCCATGCACACGGTCAAGCAGTCCAGTGCCAGAGGCAGCAAAGCAACCCCAAAACATCAGGGAGCCTCCGCCATGTGTGACTGTAGGGACCGTGTTCTTTTCTTTGATGCCTCTTTTTTTCCTGTAAACTCTATGTTGATGCCTTTTCCCAAAAAGCTCTACTTTTGTCTCATCTGACCAGAGAACATTCTTCCAAAACGTTTTAGACTTACTCAGGTAAGTTTGGACAAACTCCAGCCGGGCTTTTTTATGTCTCCGGGTAAGAAGTGGGGTCTTCCTGGGTATCCTCCCATACAGTCCCTTTTCATTCAGACGCCGACGGATAGTACGGGCTGACACTGCTGTACCCTCGGACCGCAGGGTAGCTTGAACTTGTTTGGATATTAGTTGAGGTTCTTTATCCACCATCCGCACAATCTTGCATTGAAATCTCTCGTCAATTTTTCTTTTCCGTCCACATCTAGGGAGGTTAGCCACAGTGCCATAGGGAGGTTAGCCACAGTGCCATGGGGAGGTTAGCCACAGTGCCATAGGGAGGTTAGCCACAGTGCCATAGGGAGGTTAGCCACAGCAAGTTGCACATATGGAGGTTAGCACAGTGCCATGGTTCCACATCTAGGGAGGTTACCCACAGTGCCATGGGCTTTACATCGAGGGAGGTTAGCCACAGTGCCATAGGGAGGTTAGCCACAGTGCCATAGGGAGGTTAGCCACAGTGCCATGGGCTTTACACTTCTGGATGACACTGCGCACGGTAGACACAGGAACATTCAGGTCTTTGGAGATGGACTTGTAGCCTTGAGATTGCTCGTGCTTCCTCACAATTTGGATTCTCAAGTCCTCAGACAGTTCTTTGGTCTTCTTTCTTTTCTCCATGCTCAATGTGGTCACACAAGGACACAGGACAGAGGTGGAGGCAACTTTAATCCATGTCAACTGGCTGCAAGTGTGATTTAGTTATTGCCAACACCTGTTAGGTGCCACAGGTAAGTTACAGGGGCTGTTAATTACACAAATTAGAGAAGCATCACATGATTTTTCAAACAGTGCCAATACTTTTGTCCACCCCCTTTTTATGTTTGGTGTGGAATTATATCCAATTTGGCTTTATGACAATTCTTTTTGTGGTTTTCCATTGAAGGCAAATTAAATGAAGATAATAATACCAAAGAATTTGTGATTGCAATCATTTTCAGGAAGAAACTGAGTATTATCTGACAGAAATGCAGGGGTGCCAATACTTTTGTCCAGCACTGTACAGGCGTGTACTATGGCATGTGCTATGTGTTGTGACAGCGATCTACAGACCGCTGAATCAAGTTCCCTATGGGGACAAGTATAAATAATGTAATGATGAAAAAAGTGAAGAAAAAAAGTTAAACACAAACACAAAAAACAAAGTAAAAACGCACACAACACCCTTTCCTCATTACAAACAGCAAACACCCCACAAAAGATCAAAAATACATGTATGGTATTGCTGCATGCGTAGCGACCTAGACTATAAATCTGTCATGTTATTTAACCAGCCTGGTAACAGATGTTTGAAAAAGCAAAAAACAATGACAGAATTGCCTCATAAAATGGAATAAAAAGCGATCAAAAAGTCATGTAAGCCTTAAAGTAGTACTAATGAAAACATCAGTTCATCCCGCAAAACAAAAAGCCTTTACACAGTTCTGTGTCCAGAAAAATAAAAAAAATGTTACTATGAGAAAATAACGGTGCATAAATATTGTTTGATACAATAAAAACTATTTTTTTTTCAAATACTACAAACATAAAATAAGATATAAACTGGGATTTCATTGTAACTCTATCGACCCATGGGGTAAAGCTAATATCTCATTTGCACTGCAAGGTGACCGTCCTGCTTCCCAAAAAACAGATTTAAAGGTGATCAAGAAGTCATGTCTCCCCAAAAAATGATACCAATAAAAATGTCAACTCATCCCACAAAGCAAACCCCTATAAAGCTCCATATGCAGAAAAATAAAAAAAAGTTATGGCTGTCATACTATAACCAGAGAAGAGCGAGTTTCTCAAAAGTTCGATTTAACTTATTTGCTGAATTTTTCCCAAAAGTTTGTTTCGATCCAAATTTGTTTGCGGCAAATCTCGTTAAGAAACAGCTATTTCCTGGCTGCGAAGAGCCTGTTAAGTGTTGTAGAACATTGTGCCATGCTCGAATTTGCATAGGGAGCGTGGTTAGGTCTTCATACAATGCTGTGTTTTAGTATGACACACAGATGACAGCCGCCGGTACTAGAATCGCTTCACACTTCACTTCTCTGGGCCGTTACAGGGGCAAAACGGACCAAATAACTGAAGTGGGAACGGAGCCTGACAAGGTAATGTCAGAGCCAGCTGGAAAGAACTGAGCTGAGGGCCAATATCCTGTTATAGCGTCAAAGAATGCACTCCTTTTACACCGTCATCAGATGATTCCACAGATTATGACCTGCTCTGTTAAACGCTGATACATGTAGAGGCCCACCCCCCCCCCGAATGAGTGGAGAGGGTGTTGGCAGTCATTTTGCGTTGACGTCTCTGATCATTTTGCCCTTCCTTTCATCCGTCAGTGTCCACTTTCAATCAGTCAATAATCCATCAGTATTGCTAAGGCCAAAAACAAACAGGAGTTGATCCAAAACAGAGATGACCAGTAAATGGGATATATGCATGTCCTCTGTGTTTTGTATCCGCTCCTGTTATTGGCTACCTAATCATCAGACAATCCTGATGCAATCAACGGACCATGTCATACTGGCCTTATGGCTTCTCCGAAGACACAATCGGTTGTGTTTGTCTTTTTCTTTCCTTCTGACAGGTTTAATGAAGCGGAAAACCAAACATAGTGGAAACGTCATATAGTGGTGGAGGGTGGAAACAGAATTAGGAAACCACAGGTTGTTCAAATGAGACAGTGGTCACTTGACAGCCGCATGAGCAGGCCACAGAGTGGCATAATGACAGAGTGTGGAGGTGGCAGCAGCTTGAGTAGGCCACGGAGTGGCACAATGACAGAGTGTGGAGGTGGCATCAGCATGAGCAGGCCACGGAAAGGCACAATGACAGAGTGTGGAGGTGGCAGCAGCATGAGTAGGCCACAGAGTGGCACAATGACAGAGTGTAGGTGGCAGCAGCATGAGCAGGCCACAGAAAGGCACAATGACAGAGTGTGGAGGTGGCAGCAGCATGAGTAGGCCACAGAGTGGCACAATGACATAGTATGGAGGTGACAGCAGCATGAGTAAGCCACATATTGGCACTATGACACAGTGTGGAGGTGGTGGAAGCAACAGCAGCAGCAGCATGAGGCAAGAGAATAGCACAATGACAGATTGAGGAGATGGCAGCAAAATGAGTAGACCACAGAGTGGCAAATGACAGATTGAGCAGGTGGCAGCAGCATGAGTAGGCCACAGAGTGTCAGAATGACAGATTGTGGAGGTGACAGCAACATGAGTAGGCCACAGAGTGTCACAATAGCATAGTGTGGAGGTGGCAGCAGCATGAGTAGGCCACAGAGTGTCACAATGACAGATTGTGGAGGTGACAGCAACATGAGTAGGCCACAGAGTGGCACAATGACAGTGTGGAGTTGAAGCAGCAACAGCATCAGCAGCATGAGGTCAGAGACTAGCACAATGACAGATTGAGCAGGTGGCAGCAACATGAGTAGTCCACAGAGTGGCACAATGACAGATTGTGGAGGTGGCAGCAGCATGAGTAGGCCACAGAGTGGCACAATGACAGATTGAGGAGGTGGCAGAAGCATGAGAAGGGCACCGACTGGCACAATGACAGATTGAGGAGGTGGCAGCAGCATCAGGAGGCCACGGAATGGCACAATGACAGATTGTGGAGGTGGCAGCAACATGAGAAGGACACAGATTGGCACAATGACACGGTATGGAGGTGGGGGCAGCAAACAGCAGCAGCATGAGGTCGGAGAGTGGCACAATGACAGATTGTAGAGGTGGTGGCAGCATCAGAAGTCTACATAATGGCCCAGTGAAGAGTAGGGAGGTGGGTGGCAATACCAGTCCCTGGTAAAGATGGTGAGTGGTAGATGGGGCAGCTGGCTGCAGATGTGTGGCATCAGGTGGGTGGCAGCATCAGAATAGTAGCTGGGGCAGGTAGCCAGAAGAATCCAGACTCAAAGTTTTGGTGAGGAGTCATGGCTGTTCTAATCTGATGCATAAGGCATTGGTGTGTGGAAATCCTGGCCGATACACGCCTGACTCATCTTGACAAAGGTGAGTCTCTCCACATTTGGGGTGGACAAGTGTGTTCTCCTTGGGGTAACTATTGCCCCCACCGCACTGAAAAGCTGCTCTGATGCCACACTACTGGCCGGGCAGGACAGCTTCTCCACTGCAAACTCGGCAAGTTGCGGCCACAAATCCAGTTTGGCTGTCCAGTAGTCAAGCGGATCTTCAATGTGTGGTGGCAGGGTGCTGTCCATGTAACCCACAACCTGTTGGTTCAGGGTCTGCTCCAGGTCCTGCTGCTGCTGTTGGTGAGTACCTTCCTCACTAGGTGGGTGAAGAAAGCTGCTCATTAATGACTCCAGACTCAGGTTGCTGCTGATGGAGCTGGTACTGCTCCTACCCCACTAACCCCCCCAGCAGCCGTGGCAGTAGTACGTGAGTGATGAGGAACCCCCGGTCAGACCTGCTAGAGGATGGACGATGGCACATATAGGTAGCGGCCAACTGGCGACATAGGATGTCTGTATAGTACTTGAATTTGTCCTCCCTCTTGGCAGGTGAAAAACAGGCCCCCATTTTGGACCGGTAGCAAGGGTACAAGAAGGTGGAGAGCCAGAAGTCATCCCTCTGCTGGATGGTGACTATTTGGCTGTCGCTACCCAGGCTAATCAGCATGCACTGGGCCATCTGTGCAAGTGACTCTGAGGGACTCCCTGCCTTCATCTCCACTGTATACTGCCATGGTGCGTCTGGGTCATCTTCCTCATTGCCCTCTACCTCCTCCGGCTGCTCCTGCTCCTCCTCTCCTGTTACCTGGGTAAAAAAAACATTAATTTTGCCAGACATTGCTTGTGCTCCAATGTCCTCCTCATGTGGCCATAAGATGTAGTCACCATGTCTCCATTCTCCTGACCAGACAGATTTTTCAGCATCTGTTCCAGGACAAGAAGCATTCATCCCGTAGTCCTGGCAATTGACAATGTGGCCTCCTCAAAGGGCCTGAGCAAACGGCCGGTGTCACGCTTGAGCTGCCACTGGCTGACATCCAAATTACACAGGGGAGTACTCCTGTCCACTTGGATCATCAAGAAATCATTAATGGCCTTTCTCTGTTCATACAGTCGGTCCAACATATGGAAGCTGGAATTCCAACGTGTGGAAACATCGCGTATCAGCCTATGTTCAGGGAGGCTGTTCTGCCATTGCAGCTTAAGGAGGGTGTGCTTGGCGGTGTAGGAATGGCTGAAGTGCATGCAAAGTTTCCAGCCCATTTTTAGAACATTTTGCAGATGGGTGGAAGACTTGAGGAACCTTTTGACAACCAGATTGAACACGTGTGCCATGCAGGGCGCATGGCTCAGCCCTTCTTGGTGCAGCGAGGACACCATGTTCTTTCCATTGTCTGTCACCATGGTTCCGATTTTCCGTTGTTGCGGAGAAAGACACACATCGATTTAGTCTTTGATGACGCGGAGCAGTTCCTCCCCTGTGTGACTTCATTCGACCAGGCAAACCAGGTGTAGAACTGCATGACACCGCCATGCCCTGAACATGTTGTATGATGGAGGAGCACTTAGACTTGTGGAGGCTGAGGTAGTGGTGGAGGAGGAGGACATTGGCGTAGAATCAACAGTTTGGACGAGGAGAAAGTGGTGTTTCCTGTCTAAGTTGCTGGTCTGGCTGGGTAGGAATTCTCCCAGGCCACTGGATGGTGACACCGCATGTGTTGAAGCAGGGCTGCAGTGCCAATATTAGGTCCCTGGCCACGCTTCACTTTCTGTCCACAGATTTTACATATACACATGTTCGGCTCCTCCGGTGTCTTGGTGAAAAACTGCCACACCGCTGAGTGGGTGATTTTACCACCAATGCTCCGCACTGACTGACTGCTACAATCGTTGCCTGGGTGAGCCCCTGTGCCGCTACTTTCTGGGCCGCAAGGGACCTGCGAAGCGAGTGGTCTACCCCGTGGCCGCTTGGCTCCCGACCTCACACTGCTGCTATCCTGCTGACTCACGGCCACACTACCGACTTGCTGGCTGCGCCGCTGCCTGAAGCGCAAGCTGACGCCCTATTCTCCAGACGATGATGATGAAGCCCTTGCTTCACCCGGCTCCCAAATGCAATCAGCTAAATCGTCATTGATTTGTGTTTGTCCGTCACTGCTATTCTCCTCAACGGTCTCGGTATGCAGAACCTGACCTCTCGCAACATGACCTCCCATGCCACTCTCCAAATCCCTACTTTCCCGCCTACTGCAAGAAGCAGGGGATATTGGCCCCACCTCTTCGCTGCCAAGCAGCTGCTGACTGCCCTCCTCAAAATGTTCGTCCTCGCTGTTTAGTGGCGCTGAGCCCAGACCACATAGTAGATATCTGGCTGAGGGAACCGGATGGGACAGAGGCGGGTTGAGGACAGGTGAGGGCCGCTGACCCGCTCCCGGGCCATGCCAACTAAGGGTTGTGTCTGACGTTCCCACCGACTCTTGGCTGGGGTTGTCAGATGTCATCTGGGAGGAAGGGGATGACCTAGTCAACCAATCAAGAACCATTGGGTTGCTGAACAACACACAGCCGCTAGATGACAGCGGCAGTTGTGGCCTCACTGAGTGACCCCTGCTGCGACGTCCCCTTGCTGTGCTGTGACCTGGGCCTGCCCCAGAAATGTTTGTGCCTCTGCCACTCGCAGGTGCAGAGCCTGCCACCTCTCTGTCTGACATACTGTCTGGTCAAAAAATTACAACAGACTGAACTGGATGGATTTGAAATGTACGTGAGAAATTTCAGAGTTCACCACAGTATTATTATTATTATTATTACTATTATTTATTTTAAAGCGCCATTGGTTCCAGGGCGCTGTACATTCGAGGGGGTTACATACACAACATAGGTCAAACGAGTACAATGATAAGTGATGAATGACAATTGGCACGACAGAGGGAGAGAGGACCCTACCCGCGAGGGCTTACAATCTACAGTAAGTGAAAATATTAACTGTTCTCCACAAAGAGCAATATTCCAAAATAACAAACGCTATGCCACTGCATAGGAAGAAGTGTTAGGTGAACCTGCTCTTCTGCATGTCTCTTGTTTAATAGGGGGATCGCACGAGAGGCCGAGAACCTCCCGTCACAGCACTGATCAGATGCCCTCACCCATAATAAAGAGGTTTGTCTTTCTAGTAATGATATTTTCCCACAGAGGCTGACAACAGCTGCTCCACTGAGTGGCTGACTAAACTGTATTTTACTTTCTACTATGTTCAGACTCCCAAAGGCTCTGTAATATTTTTACTATATGGCAGAAAATCAATGAACTGCTAACCAAAGTAAGTGCGGTAATATCTACCGTAACACTGCTGCGCTACGGCAACATGTTATCAAGCACAATTAAATAGATAGATAGATAGATAGATACATTGATGGATAACAGATAGATAGATAGATAGATAGATAGATAGATAGATAGATACATACATACATAGATACATACATACATACATACATACATACATTATAGATACATAGATACATAGATGAAAACAGATTGATAGATAGATAGATAGATAAATAGATATGAGATTTATAGATATGAGATAGATAGGTAGATAGATAGATAGATAGATGGATAACACATAGATAGATAGATAGATAGATAGATAGATAGATAGATAGATAGATAGATAGATAAATAGATAGATAGATATGGGATAGATAGATATATATGAGATAGATAGATAGATAGATAGATAGATAGATAGATAGATAACATATAGATAGATAGCAGATAGATAGATAGATAGATAGATAGATAGATAGATAGATAGATATGAGATCTATAGATATGAGATAGATAGATAGATAGATAGATAGATAGCTATGAGATAGATCGATAGATAGATATTAGATAGATAGATAGATAGATAGATATGGGATAGATAGATAGATAGATAGATATGGGATAGATAGATAGCTATGAGATAGATGGATAGATAGATATGAGATAGATATGAGATAGATAGATAGATAGACAGATAGATATGAGATAGATAGATGGGATAGATAGATAGATAGATAGATAGATAGATATGAGATAGATAGATATGAGATAGATAGATATGAGATAGATAGATAGATAGATAGATATGAGATAGATAGATATGATATAGATAGATATGAGATAGATATTAGATAGATATGAGTGAGAGATAGATAGATAGATAGATAGATAGATAGATAGATAGATAGATATGGGATAGATAGATAGATAGATAGATAGATATGAGAAAGATAGATATAGGATAGATAGATATGAGAGATAGATAGATAGATAGATAGATAGATAGATAGATAGATAGATAGATAGATAGAAATGAGATAGATATGAGATAGATAGATAGATAGATAGATATGAGATAGATAGATAGATATGAGAGATAGATAGATAGATAGATAGATAGATAGATAGATATGGGATAGATAGATAGATATGAGATAGATAGATATGAGATAGATAGATAGATAGATAGATAGATAGATAGATAGATAGATAGATAGAGCGATATATAGAAGATAGATATGAGATAGATAGATAGATAGATAGATAGATAGATAGATAGATAGATAGATAGATAGATAGATAGATAGAGTTAAGATAATTACCCATGACTTCCCCTGTTCTGTAGCTGTACAGTTTTGGGTAGCTGATAATCTTGTGGACATTCGGGTGGTGACAGTGGATGGTGCTCCCTGTGGACTGTCATTCCTCGGATGTCACACATGATGGCAGCAGACAATCAGTTATTTTTGCAGCGCAGCCGTCCATTCTGCTTCCACTATTGGATATTCACAGGATCATAGATTATCTTCTAGTTATTTTACATTATTAATACAGGATTTAAAAAAACACTGGATAATACACAGCAGCTACTAGCACATCAGGGGGGCTGCTGGGTTACATGCTGGGGGTCAGGGCACCACATACATGCCGCTCTGCCTTGTCTCCTAGATATGAAGTTGAGCATGGATGATTGAAAACCTAGCTGCACTTGTTTAAGGAGGCTCTGTGACCTCTCCTGACGTCTGGTTTTGTAAAATTTTGTGTTTCCCTGTGAAATAACAATTCTGGAGCCTTTTCTCTTATATCTCTGTGTTGTGCTGTTCCTCTGTTATTCCTCCTAGAAATGTCAGGAGAGGACACAGATGCTTTTTAAACTGACAAGTCAGAAACAGCCAGACACAGAGACGACCAAACAGCCATGTCAGGACCAGGCAAGCACCATTGTTAGTGACAGACTGTATGTTAGAAACAGCCAGACACCCATGTGAAAGCGAGACACTCAGACAGGATTGTGAGAGACTGCTGGACATCAGTGTCAGAGATACTAACGGCATACTTGCCAACTTTTGAAAGTGGAAAAGCAGGGGATTAAAGAGGGCAGCGCGCCGGACACGCCCATCTTGTTGGTGTGCTACGCCCCATCAAAAGGCCACACCCACTCCACCTAACTGCATAACGGCTTTGGAAGAAAGCAAGGTAGATGCCCTCTCTAGCCAGGTAGTGCCCTTATAGCCAGGTAGTAGCCCCCTATAATCAGCTAGTGCCCCTTACAGGCAGGTAGATACCCCTTGTAGCCAAGTAGATGCCCCCTTGTAGCCAAGTAGATGCCCCCTTGCAGCCAAGTAGATGCCCCTTTGCAGCCAGGTAGAGCCCCTTCTGTAGCCAGGTAGAGCCCGCTTTGTAGCCAGGTAAAGCCCCCATTGTAGCCAGGTAGAACCCCCATTGTAGCAAGGTAGAGCCCCCTTTGTAGCCAGGTAGAGCCCCCTTTGTAACCAGGTAGAGCCCCCTTTGTAGCCATGGTAGAGCCCCATTTGTAGCCAGGTATTGCCCCATGTAGCCAGGTAGAGCCCCCTTTGTAGTCAGGTAGATGCCCCCTTTGTAGTCAGGTAGATGCCCCCTTTGAACCCCCCTATAGCTAATAAAAATAAAATAATAAAAGCCACTTACCTCACCAGGCTCCCTGCAGCGCGGCCAGGTCCGGACATCTCCCTGCCGACCGACTCAGCGTCGCAGTGGGAATGAGTGCAGCCGTGCCTCACTCCCCCTGCGACACTGACCTGTATGTACGGCGCACACTGGCGCTGTACATACAGGGGGAGAAGGGAGGAGGGGAACGATCCCTCCTGCCTTCTCCCTGTACGGCAGCGCTGCCGACTGACTGTGCGGCTGCGGCCACACAAGTCAGTGAAACTCGGCGGGGGGGTGAACGGGGAACGGCCCGGCGGCATCAGAGAAGCGTCCTGACACTACTCTGGTGCCGTGGCCATTCAAAGAACCTCCGCTGCCTGTTGGACCCCCATTAGCGGTACCTCCCCTCCTCACCAAAAACGGGAGAGTTGGCATGTATGCCTAACGCACATTACCTTCCCATAACAGTACCTGCCACACAGTGAATTCCCATAACCGGGTCCGCCACACTGTGTCTCCCCATAACTATGCCTCCACTCAGTGCCTCACCATAGCATTTCCTGACACACAGTGCCTCCCCATAACATAGCAACCAATCAGAGCCCATAGCAACCACTCAGAGCCCATAGCAACCACTCACAGCCCATAGCAACCAATCAGAGCCCATAGCAACCAATCAGAGCTCATATCAACCAATCAGCGAGCCCCTCTCATTTCATATAGTGCTATGTAAAAAAGAAAGAGGCGCTATGATTGGTCGCTATGAGCTGTGATTGGTTGCTATGGGCTCTGATTGGTTGCTATGGGCTCTGATTGGTTGCTATGGGCTCTGATTGGTTGCTATGAGCTGTGATTGGTTGCTATGGGCTCTGATTGGTTGCTATGGGCTCTGATTGGTTGCTATGAGCTCTGATTGGTTGCTATGGGCTCTGATTGGTTGCTATGGGCAAAAAGAGAGTTTTAGACCTAGACAGTTTTCATACATGTGGCCCTATGTGTCTGAACTAAGGTTGTGCGTTTAGAAAGTATATAAGGGAGAAATCTGAAAAAGGTTAAAGAAAGATTATTAAAAAGGGAAGTTTATTGGAAAATTGCACTTGAGTCTCAGGGTATGTTTACACGGCTTATTAGGACGCATACTGTATGCGCCACAATGCGCCGGGTGTTTTAGGGGCGCGGAATTCCAAACCGGAGGGGGGGGGGGTAGCTCGGGGGGACGATGCATAATTCATAACTCTCTATGAGAGCTATGAATTACCGTAATTGCGGCACGCATTTCGCCGCGTATAAAGCACAAATACGCAGCAAAATTCACGCTGCGATTACTCTTCAAAATCAGCTGTGTGAACATACCCTAAGAGTCCAAAAGGACTCGATGAAGACCTTAATTTTAAGGTTTTTTTAAACTAAAAAAGAGAGTGATAAAAGGGTTGATACAGGGGAGTTTAAGTATGGCAGACAGCATTATCACGCATGCTGGACAAACGGGGCCTGGTGGTACCTGTGTGCGGCGCAGGCGGTTGTCCAAGCTACTCCTTGCTACCATATGCAGCAAAATCGTGGACTTTAAAGTATTTTACCAGTTTTTTTTACATGTATCACATTATCACTAAAATCTTCATATTATAGAAGCATACCTCCCAAGTGTCCCTATTTTGGAGGGACAGTCCCTATTTGTAACCCTTGTCCCTTTGTCCCTCTCAGCACAAAAAATGTCCCTCTTTTTCATTTGGGAAATAGATTTGCACCAATAAACTTACTATATTGCTATATAAAGTATCTGATTGCTTCCTAGCTGTATATTACATAACAACTTAACATTTCATCATTGGATACAATGCCATCCTGAAAATGTGTCCCTTTTTGGCAATCTAAAAAGTTGGCATGTATGTGTTTGGGCATGGTTAGAGGTGTGTCTTGGTGTGATGTCATGTGTTTGGGCGTGGTTAGAGGAGTGTCTTGGTGTGATGTCATGTGTTTGGGCGTGGTTAGAGGCATGTCTTGTTGTGATGTCATGTGTTTGGGTGTGGTTAGAGGCATGTCTTGTTGTGATGTCATGTGTTTGGGTGTGGTTAGAGGCATGTCTTGGTGTGATGTCATGTGTTTGGGTGTGGTTAGAGGCGTGTCTTGGTGTGATGTCATGTGTTTGGGTGTGGTTAGAGGCGTGTATTGGTGTGATGTCATGTGTTTGGGTGTGGTTATAGGCATGTCTTGGTGTGATGTCATGTGTTTGGGTGTGGTTAGAGGTGTGTCTTGGTGTGATGTCATGTGTTTGGGTGTGGTTAGAGGTGTGTATTGGTGTGATGTCATGTGTTTGGGTGTGGTTAGAGGTGTGTCTTGGTGTGATGTCATGTGTTTGGGTGTGGTTAGAGGAGTGTCTTGGTGTGATGTCATGTGTTTGGGTGTGGTTAGAGGAGTGTCTTGGTGTGATGTCATGTGTTTGGGTGTGGTTAGAGGCATGTCTTGGTGTGATGTCATGTGTTTGGGCGTGGTTAGAGGCGTGTCTTGGTGTGATGTCATGTGTTTGGGCGTGGTTGGAGGCTGGTGGTGTGATGTCATGTGTTTGGGCGTGGTTGGAGGCGTGGCCTGATGTGTCCCTCTTTGCAATCTCTAAAAGTTGGGAGGTATGTAGAAGAAATTGTTTTAAGAGTTTTCTATGATGTACAAATTTAATGAATAAAAATGTGTGAAAAAACAATGATGGTAGTGCTGGTCTATATACAGTATATGTATACACGGACAGCTTGATATAAAAGGGCGTTGGAGGAGACCCGTTTTTTTACTTAGACCACTAACATGCGTATGCTGAAGAAAAAGCAGAAGTTTGAATAAAAAGATATGCTATTTGTCAAAGATGTGCGGCAAATATATGCAATATATAAGCAAGGCATACCACACGCCTGGTTCATGCATACTGTCACATTCTACACTCCTCTATATTGATTTAGAACTGACGTGTGACGTGTCTGAACCAAGTTTCATACATGTCGCCCTAAAACGCAGAACGAATTAGTAGAATAATCATGGAACGCATTAACCCCCCAAGTCATTCAACTCTTCTACATAAGACACCAGTGTCAATTGCTGACATCACAGACCGCACATGATGTCACTATGGGTGCGGAAGGTCCAAGGTTTTACACCTGAGCCCATCTTGTGTCATTTGAGTTTGAGGATGACAAGTCCAGATATTGCAATTGTAAAATAGAAGTCCGGCAACAGCGCACACAATCCAAGGGCAGGACTATAGCTATGAAATGATCCCTTTTTATTTAAATCTTTAAAAAAAACGGCACTAGCACATGCTCCATAGTAGCAAAGAATCGCATTAACGCGTTTCGGCAATGTATGCCTTATTCGTAGTGTCCGGATATGCAGCTCTTTAAACGTTATGTAGCTGAAGAGATATAGACCAAAAACTGCATCCCCCCTTCCAAAATCTTAGGAAAAACCCTTGTGACCTTTAGGCCATGTTCACACGGTCTGAAATTACGTACCGAAGTGCGCAAATTACGGGCTGAAAACGTCCCAGTCATTACGGTAATCCACAGTTCTCATAGAGAGCTATGGATACGCTCCTCTCCCGCTGGGCGAATACGCCGGGGGGGGAGTAATTGACATTCATTTTCTAGCGGGTATTCGCCCACAATGACTGTCAGGCCCCGGCGAGGTGCCGGGCCCCCCCTCCTTCCCCCCTCCCCGCCCCGCCCCCCCAACGGAATTAGTCCCTATTAACCCGGTTGAACAAGCCTTAATACACAAATCCAATGTTCCCATACATTCACATGAAGGTTGTGTAACTTCCTTTTTTTGGTGGGACCGGACAACACATTATGTACCGGGAAACCCAAATTTTACCTCCACACACTTTTTGGGAGGGTAAAGTGGGGCCCCCCTTCATTATTTACCGGGTCAGCCTGTACTAGGGTACAACCCCCAATTTTTTAGTTTTTGAAAGGGGGGGACACTCAGCCACCCTCTAACCACACCCAAACAGTGACACACACAAAGGCTGCCTCTAATCACGCCCAAATATGTACATGCCAATTTTTTTAAATTCCCAAAAAGGGAGACATTTTTAGGGTTGCATTGTATCCAATATACATATTAATAATTGTTATGAAATACAGCGAGGAAAACAATCAATACTTTTTAAAGCAAAAAGTCATTAATTTTATGAAAACTATTTCCAAATGAAAAAAGGGGGCATTTTTAGAGCTAAAGGGGCAGAGGGCAAGGGTTTAAAAAAAGGACTTCCCTCCCAAAAAAGGGACAATTGGGGGGTATGTTTGGGAGCAGCAATGTCTGGGGATTTCCATCACTACAGCCCCTTCTGTACTGAGGCTGGGGGATTACTGTCTGGGAATTTGGGGGTTGTTCACCCGCCTTTTTTGGGTCAGATTTTTTGGGCCGTGCCAAAACTATCCAACATTTTCCACACAGCAGGATCGCACACTATATTTATTACAGGGCTCCTGTGCTCTTTTGGACCAAGAATTGACAAATTTATTCTTAAAAGGGTCAAAGACGCCCCGTGAGATCATGCCGATCAAATCATGAAGCGAAAGGGGGTGTTTCCTACTAAACAAGTAAATCACATTTATTTTTTACATGCGTGTTTTTGGTCCATTTTGGGGGGCCCAAAAACAAATCCAAACACGCATCTAAAAACGGACCCAACACACCATGTAACAAAACCCTGTTTTTCCCCGATAGTAAAACCCCCTATTTAAAAGTAGCGGGGAGTTTTTGGAGGTCGGCTATGTAAAACGTACCCCGAAAGTAAGACGTAGTAAACTGTACGTTTGGAAAAAAAATAAGCCAAAATCCGGTACTTTTTTTAGCATAACAGCGGGTGGGCCGTTAAGCGGGACAGAAAGGGTCTGGAGCGGGAAAACGGAGGGGGGTGTGGAGGCTGCTGTTTTTGTATTTGTCCTGGTCCTGATGGACAACATACAAAAACCCGCCCCTGTGCTTTCAGTGCACCGCTGGTGCTTCTCTTTGGCCCAGCGGGTCCTATGAGGGAAGAAACCCACACCCTACCCAGCACCGCAAAGAATTAACCAACCCCCTTACGGTACCCCTAACAATTCCAAAATGCACCAGTAAATTTCCTTAAATTGCGGAAACTTTCGGCCAATCGCGGGAAGTCCCCCCTATCGGAAAATTGCTAGAAAATTCGGGATTGCTGTTTGGGGTACTGTATGGGGGGGTTACCCTAGGGAGTCCCTGTGGGATACTATAGGGGCTTAATTTAAAAAGTTAATTTTATGGTAAAACAAAAAACGAATTTTTTTTCCAAATAAACATCCCCGAAAGTAAGACATATGGGACTTTTTGGGGGGAAAAAAATGTATGACGCTGCTTTCTTTCGGGGAAACACGGGATACCCCCTTACAACCGCAAGCAATCTGTATTACTTTGGTAAATTAGGGGGGTCTCAGGACACTGTGATATTACATGGCCTACCAAGATCCCCAATGCTATCACACACATCTGTCACTCCCCACTTTTGGGGGGGGGGGGGCCTCACAGGGACTTATCTGTAATAAATTTCATCTGGGGGGCAGGGTTTACCCCTTTTCATTAAACCACCCCCAAAAAAAAAAAAAACACGTGTGGCCCTTGTAAATTAACTTTTTAAAACCGATGTTCCCCAACACCCAAAATTGTAACTTGGAAAGGGGCCCCTCAACCTTGTGTTTCTTGGCCTCACAAGGGGGTCCCAACCCTTTGTTCCCAAACAAACTCTCACACAGGGCCCCTCACACCATTTTTCTAATTAAAACTTCCGGCAGGCCCTCACACCTTTTTCCATTATAAGTCTAAAAAGGGGTTTCCCCACACCCTTTTGGTTTTTTAACTCTCACAGCAGGGCCCTCACACCTTGTGTCCCTTAAAGCCTACGAAAAGGCCCCAAAACCTGTGTCTCTTCTTAAGCTCCACGACAGGGCCCACCCCTTGGCCCCTCATCTATAAGCTCTCACGAGCAGGGCCCCAAAACCTTTGTCCATCTATAACCCTCAGAGCAGGGCCCTCACACCTTTGTCTCATCTAAACTCTACGAGCAGGGCCCCACCCCCTTGGGTTCTCATCTAAAGAAATTTTATTGTGTAATGTCTGACTTTACCCTCAATTTGTAAAGTGCTCGGAATATTTGGCGCTATATAAAAAAGATTATTTTTAAAATAAATTTTTTAAATTATTATTAAAAATTGGGAAATGATTAATTACCTGCCACGTACTTGTCATTACAACTTAACATCACTAAGTCTTGTAGCGTGTTCTGGTGGGTGCAGCGCCCCCTTTGTTATTTATCAGCAGGCCAACCCTTTTCCATGGCACACTAGGCAGTTCCCGGGGCCCCCAAGTATGGGGCCCCAGGGGTAAAAGTTTTTGTCCCAGGAAAAGCAAAAAATATCCCTGGGTTTTCTTTTTGGTTTTGCTATTTAACTGTTTTTTTAGTTTTTAGGATGTCAATCAGTTTAAAAAAACCCGGTGAAGAAGGGCCCAAAAAACCCCTGCCTGCAATTAATCCCCATGTATAAACGGTTTTTGGGGTAAAACCATTTTTTCCCCAAAACCTATGGGGAAAAAAGGGGTTTTACCCAAAAAAATTTTTAACATGTGGCCCTTAGTCCCCTTTTAGGCGAGGGTGCCAGTGTCCAAACAGTTTATAAAATTGGGTGTGGGGGGCTAAGGGATGACCAATTTGATTCATGTATTTTTGGGATCCCACTGCATTATGCCCAGGGGCCCAAATCGTTAAAACGGGTCTGTATAAGGGACAGCTCTGTCCTTTTTTAGGGCAATGCATGAATTTTTTAAGGACGTAATACCAGGGACCACACTGCACCGACAAAAAATGACTTAAAAAATACACACGGGAAAGCCAACATCACAGCAGACAGACAGCACAAGCACCTGGTCACAGTGCAAGGACATCACAGACACCTCGTGATTCACAATCTTACAAATGTAAAATATCCGAACCCAACCACTTGTAACAGTTTAGCCTAAAGTTAAAGGACAAATACCCCTGAAGCCTGGCCCCACCATGAACGCAGGATGAAAAAATCAGAGCGGCTCTGCCTCATTACCAAAGTGGACATGGGAAAAACAAAAACAAAAAACGGCAGCCTCTCCTCGTCCACACAGGAAGGATAAGTCGATCTTCCCTCTTTGCCGGGGATTCCCGCCCACACATTTTGGATTTCATTTTTCCGGGGGAGTATTTTTGTCATTAGATGGTGTGCGAGTGGATGTTCTGTTTTAGGCCCCCTTACACATGTT